>JAWNPS010000276.1:0-143408 GCA_035047385.1 Drosophila tripunctata
GTTGGTCTGCGTGTAGACGTTTCTACATATGACGCGTGAGTTCTGCACAACGCAAGAGAGAGGCAAAGAGAGCCCCCATTAACATTACAGCGTTCGCTGTCGCTCTTCTCTCTTTCTTTCTCGCTCTCTCTGTGCATACACGCAAGAGCTTTTTGTTTTTTTTTGGCTCTGCAATCGATCATTGAACTTTGGTTGTGAAAACTAGAGCAAGACCCAAATTTCTTCACTGCTTCGAGTCTTTGACAGCGGGTGCGCGTCGGCTGCGTACAAATGTATGTAGTAGGTGCTTAGCTTTGTTAGTGTTATCAGAGCTTCTTGTCCCACTCACACTCACTCACTGGCGCAGTTGCGACAATAGAGAACTGCGACGGCGACGGCGACTGCTTTCTTTCTTCGTCGGCTGCGATTGCGTTTGCTGCTGCTTATGTCAAATGATTTCTCAAGTGCCCTCAAGTACCGTACGATAAAAAAGAAATCAAATAATAATAATAATAACGACTGGAAACAGTAACAACAAAAAAAAAAAACAAAACATGTGGCAATAAATGCAATAAATATGGCATTTTAATTTAAGCATTTGATCAGTTTAGAATATCAGCTTTATTAAATTGCTTGAGGGGGGTGTGTGAATGGGGGACGGGAAGAAATGTTCCACCTTTCACATGTGGCAAGCGCCTGTTTTCAACTTTAGCGTGAAAGTTATAAGCCAACAGTTATTTTGTTGTTGTTGTTGTTGTTTGTTTTGTATGTCGAGATTTTCGGTTCGCTTTTGGTTTGCCAGAACCAGAGAGAGACACAGTGCACACCGAGGGTGAGAGTGAGCGAGCAAATGATTGAGTGCGAGTGTGTGTGTGAGAGAGTAGATTTGACTGCGTGTGCGTGTGCGTCTGCGGCCAGTTCATTCACATTTGCACTCATTACGCGGCCAAAGACAACGCTGATGGCGGCGACGCCAACGTCGCTGCTCTTGAAATTGAAACTGCCGCTGCTGATGCGTAGGAGAGTAAGCGCAAGAGGCAGTGTCGCAACGCATTAACTGCAAGAGGTCAGCGCGCAGCAGAAGAGCAACCATATTGAGCTACAGTGGCTTACAGCTTATTTGGTTCTCAAGCTCAAACAAAAGAACCTTAAATTGTTTTGTGTTTTAAGTTAATGTTTATTTTATTGGTGTTATATTTTGTAATACAATATTTTATTTAGTATGTTATATCATTAAAAATGAACTAAAAACAAATTCAAAATTTATATGATGATGTATTCAGTTTGTCTTTACAAGCTTTAAAATTAGTTATTTATTTAATTTAAAAATCGTTGATTTACCAACGACTAAAAGAAATCGAGGAAATATAAAATTATAAATTACATAAAGTTAGTTAAAGCTAGTTTAAAATATAAACATTTTAAAGTTTCAAAGTTAAAAGGCAGTCTATTTTGAGAAAAGTATACAATAGAATTTCAAGGTAAAATTGTAAAATAAAATTATTTAAGTCACTGGGACGGCAGTCCATGTTAGGGCCGAAATAAAATATTAAATATTTGTAAAAAATTTAAAATTATACATAACATAATTAAGAGCTAAGTTAAAATAGACAAATATTCCAAAAAAGCTGTCAAAATAGATTGAAAATTTACAAAATTTAAAGGAAAAGTATGTAATTGTGAAAATATAACATTAATATTAAATAACAAAATATTAGTTAAGTAGGTTTAAAGTAAAATTGATAAAAATTATGTAGACAGTCGAAAAAGTCGATTGAATAATTACAAATTTAGTATAAATAATTAATTAATTAAAAATACAAAGTAATTAAAAAAAATAAATAAAAATTAAAACAAAGTAAAATTGTGAATTTGAAAAGTATAGCATTTGTTATATGTCTAAACTTGAAATAATAAAATTCGATTTGCATGCAAACGGCAGTATTAGAAGTGTCATTACATTAGAAAGCTTCTGATATGTAAACTTTGGTATGTATATATTTTTTGTTTTCATCACGTTGCAGTCTCACAGGTGAGCAACTGATGATGATATGTAACTGTAAAACTGTAAGCATACCGATGTCAGTCATGTATTTTTGTCTTTTACATACATACATATGTATGTAAATTCATACATATGATTTACTTTCAAGAGTGTCAAACAATATTCTCCTTACCCTTCTCCCGTCTCTTTCTTACGGTCCCGGCAACGTGCCAGCGACACACAATGTAAATTGCTCAATCATAGCACACACACACACCATACCCCTGCCCTACACACGCTGGCAATCCCACCACCCATCACCTGTTCAGTAGGCCAGCGCCGATATCGCATCGAACTTGCTGTCACGTTTGCCGTCTTGGCCTACTCACGTTTTTCCAGCAGCGCAGCACAGCTGAGCGGCGCTTCGCTTCAGCATGTTGTGCGTCCAACAGTTTCGAACATGTTGTGTATGACAACATAACGTCGAGTGCGTTCAGATGATGGATTGAATGATTTTTGTGGAGTGGGTTAGAAGATTGAAATGAAACGGTTACTAAATAGGTGGTGGGGATGGCTGAGGATGATGATGGTGTGCTGGGAGAGGGAGTCGTGCGTTGTGCTTTGGTAATGCCACAAAAACAACATTTCTCACGTTGCACAGGCGCGTTCCAAAAACCTCTGCGGCGGAAAAATTTCGTAAGTTCGTTTCGAGGTCACATTTTGTGTGGGAGTGAGTGTAGATGTGTGTGTTGTGTGTTGTGTGGCTTAGGAAAGATTTCAGTTTCCATTTTTCAGTTCTCAGTTTATCGTACAAGAAAATAAAATATATAAACTGCGATCTCTTGGAAAAACTGGGTCACATAGGGTTCTTTACAAAAACTTTCATAGCTAAATTCTAAATTCATTATCTTTAGCTTTAACAAGCTATCAACAGATTAAATCTCTCAAAGAAATTTCCTAGAACTCGAAAGTTGAGAACATTACGTAATATCCATTTAATTGTGCTGGTGCTCAGAGAACTAAGCACGAAAATCAAAATATTTCAGAAACCCATTTAAGCAATGCTAAATAATGATAGACAAGCGCATACCCTGATTGGCAGCAGTGTCAGAAATTTGTAAATTTTATTTATTTTTGGTAAAAAAAATACTTATGGTAAGCATAAAAATATATAGTATACTTTATGGTGCCATTGTAGCCTTATATGCCTTTTGTTTACAGCTAACAGGGTATAATTGTATTAAAAATCAGCGCAATATCACAATAAATAAATTAAAATTTACATATTTCATCATCATTTGCAACTGCACAGCGGGTATATTAGTTGTGTATACATTAACTATAAAAACAGTGAGTTTAGTTCACGTATCTTAAAAAAAAAAAGAAAAAAAATTAAAATGAAAAACGGATTAAGTCAATTTTTTTGTATTATTTGGAAATTAGATAATATACTGACCCGATTCCAAAAATAATTAGTAAGGATAATTTTTTGTTTAACTTAAGAAAATTTCGAGGAAAGTATTTCAATTTTGTTAATCAAATTTTATTTTTATGATTAAGCGGCTGTATAGTTATCCGATCCGAACTAAGGTTGGGCAGGATACATGAAACGAAGTATTTAAGATTTCTTAAAATGAATCTAGTTAATCTAAACTTAAATTTAACATCGAGTCTAAATTTACAGGGCATCTAAGTGGCGCATACTGTTTGCATTACTCTGCGCATTGTGCACTATCAATGTGCTGTTACATCAGCACAAATCACGTTGCAAATAAAGCAACAACAACTGCTACAACAACAACGATAAGCAGCAACACTTAAGCTCAACATTCGAATCACTGCAATAACTCACTCACCCCCCAAAACCCCCGAACCCCACCACACCCCACCACATGTGTCTTGCATAGGTATTCATATGTATGTTTTTTTTTGCAATAATAAGCATAACAATTACGATTCTAACAACAACAACAAACACACTCACTCCCACACACACACACTTACTCATTTACATAGCGTACCAAAGTCGCGAACATGTGAGTTTGTGAAACGACGCGACCCGAGAGCGTTGCACTGCCGACTGCACATTTTGCGACACGTGACCAGAGTCAGGGTTCGGTTTGGTTTGGTTCGGTTCGGCTGGTATCACATACATACATACATATATAAATAGCTCAGCTAGCGAGAATGGGATAGAGAATGTTGTGGGCAAATGCGGGATTGAGGGTGGACAAAGTTGGAGTAAGGGCGATAGCTTATATTACGTTGTTGTTGTTGCTGCTGCGCTGCTGACTTTGATGCCGACGACAACGACAACGACGACGACGATGATTCGGTTTCGTAACAGTTTGACGTCTTGGCTGGCCGCTGTCGAAGTGCTTTGAGTGTGTGTGTGTGTGTGCGTAGTCAGCAAGATTGTAATGGCGAGAATTCACCAGACAACGTGAACGTGAACCTACCGCCCCGTTCACCCACTCGCCCTCCCGCCCACTCGCCCACTTGCCCTCTCGCTATAATACCCACCACACTGACCGCCTGTGGTGTAACCAATAAGCGTACCTGTAGCTGATTACCTTTTACCATATGTTAGTTGAACTTCAACACATGTGCAGCGAGCGAGATGCTGCAGCTACTCTCAACAGCTTTGAGCCTGTAGTTGGGAGTAGGGAGTAGGGGTGGTGGTAGGGGAAGTATTGGTGGTGTGTACGCGATTGGTTGGACCACGTGAGCGTAGCGGATCACGTGTAACTGTTGTTGAAAAAACCTGTACAGATTTGACGCCATAATCATTTTGTAATCATGCAAATTGTTTACACCACTTCAATATCGATGAAAACAATTGTCAATTTGTTAGCATAACATTTTAACTCACATGTCACATGTTGGGAATATACTTTGACTGTCACTGTAACGAGTTTAATCAGTTAAATCGCTCCTAGGATCAAGACGGTGTAGGATAAAACTGATTATTCGGACAATAACTATACTATAATATGATATTTTATTTATTATTTATTTATTTTATTCATTTATTTTATTCATTTATTTTATATTCACATGTTAGTAATATACTTTGACTGTCACTGTTATCAGTTTAATCAGTTAAATCGCTTCTAGGATAAAGACGGTGTGGGATAAAACTGATTATTCGGACAATAGCTGCACTATACTATGCTATTTTATTTCTTTATTTATTTATTTTATCTTGTTGATGCCATGCCCCATAATAAAAAGCTCAACTAAAAACCAAATACACATAAGAAATATTCATATTTTTGGCGAATATTTCAGTAACGTTAACACCTAGGAATACCAATTTTGGCATGCAAGCTCCTAGATACAATAAATATACAATATCATTAATATTTTTTTAGTGCACACGCGCTTTTCGCTCATACAAAGTAAAAATAATTGAAAATTTTTATAGTTATATCTCAAACGATGCTGAAAATCCCAACAAGATCGGATTATAATCATGAAAGTTTTAGTATTACAAATGATTAGTTACGATTGAATTACTAGAAAAACGTTCTTAATAAAAAATGTAATGCTATATAGTATATATGACTATAATATTATGACATTTGCTTTTAGAATTCTATTTGTTTGAAATAAGCAAACTTAAAATGGGGTTTTCTGATTTTTGATATGGTTTGTGCACCTATTGTAAATTATAATACGGGCATAGAGTAAACGAACTGATAAGCCAAAGAAATATTTTCCACCCGTATTTATTATGTCTGAAATCGATTTATACATACATATAAAGTTATGTGCATATTTAGCTTTTAGTAAATAATTACTTACAATATTGTACATAACTTTTAATCTACATTTATTATGCATTCTCGATAAATGTACCTTATCTTATGTGAACACTATAGCCGTCTATATCTCTTTTTCTTTTCTAAAGACATTTTGTAATTGCAAATCTTTAAAGTTAATTCCATAGAATTTTCAACTAAGCCAGTCAGCAATTCATTTAGGTTGTCATTTATTCAGTCGTTCATTCATTCATTTACTCAGTCGGTCGATTAGTCAGAAATTGTCCATATCGTACAATCGCTAGAACTTACATAATGTCTCCCGACCTAACTCTAGCTCGTCTGCACATTGCAACTGCCCCTGTCTCTATCTATGCATGAAACACCCTGCAGTCATTCCGTGTGGGGTATATAGTTTTTGTATTACAGTTTATTATTTATTTGTATATAAAGTATACGTTAAGTATTTCTCATTTAACTGTAGGTATATTATAGTTGATAACTCTTGTCTGGATAAGTTGAAACTTTGTAGCTGGTCGTTAATGCAGCGGCTACAATAACGATAAGATAATTCCTATAAAAATTACTATTACATATAAAGAGAAAAGAAAATGCTCGTTAGTAAGTTTTTTAAGTTGTTGTTTTTTTTTTTTTTCTACTTTTTAAAAGTCTACAGAGTCTCCTCAAGCAGAGTTGAAAATTCTAAACAGATCTGAAAAGGTGACAAAACCCACAACGGGTAAACTTTGCTTCTATACGCGTTGCTATGTTATACAGCTGGCTGTTATATGTCATTCTATGTTAATTAGCAGCGCCGTTGACATTGGCGTTTATGTTATCCTGCTAAGCGCTGTTAAATAATCATAACATAACTGTTGTGTAATATTATTTCTTTACATTTGCAATTCGATATTGCAGACGGGCAAATTAATTTGAAAATATGCTAATTTTATAAACCAACTTGGTTGGCATTCTTAATGATGTAACTAAACGGCTATATGATGTAACTTGGAATGAGAACGCAAGTGGTAAATACTCAATCGACTGTTAATGCTATAAATTTATTATAGCTGTGTCAACTTTAATTTTTAATTTTATTTATATTTATTATTAAACTTTAAATACATATATACATATGTATATAATATTAAATTGCACATCGAATCATTGTAACGATGTTGAAATGTTTTATATTGAACTTTAAGAACATTTTTGTTGTTGTTGTTGAAGGCGTTTGCGTCATCGCAAGACAAAAATGGCACACAATTACATACTCATACATATATATTTTAATGTATGCAAAATGCATTCGAAAAATAAGCTAAAGCAACAAATAACCAACCAGCCGCTTTCCCTCTTACCGCCCCACTTGGCCACGCCCTTCGCTTCTCTGCTGCTGCTAAGCCAGCAAACGTTCTAGTTTTTCAAAACGTTACCAAGATTGACGCTGATTACTCAACAACAACAACAACACAGCACAGCACAGCAATATGATCGCTTGCAACGCAACACACAATCCATTCAAAGCGAAGCAACAAAATTTCACTTTTACCCATGCCACGCAGAGAGCCAAGCAGTTGAGTTGGTTTCAAACATGTTCGATGCTCGATGTTCGATGGTAGTCGCGTGTCGCTACTGCGTGCAGCGACAACGTGACCAGGCGCCGATTGCCGCTGTTGGCAGTCGAGTGAAATGCTTTTACAAATTCAATTGCGATTCGGCATTCGTTCGAAGCGGTTGTGAATGCGCTCGTGATACGCGCTATACAGTGTTCCAAAAAACACCAGTGTTAGACAAATAGAAAACAGTTACAACAAAAAAACATAAAAACAAAACAAGTACATACTTTGAAACATTCAAGATCGTGACTAAGATCTAGTACAATAATAAACAAACTTGTTAATTAAATCGTTAAATAAACTCTGTGACGGTTTGACAATTTGAAATTCAAATTACAATACTGTGCTATTAAAAATCGTAGAACAGTTCTATTCACAAATAAGCAAATGGCCTTAAACGATTAAAAACAAAACATTATTATGTCGATTGTGTGCACATTGGAGCAAAAAGTGCAATTTTTCAAAGAGGCTGCAAATAGCAACAATTTGCCTAAACTCAACAAGAACAACAACACGGATAACATATTCAGCAACAATAACAGCAGCAGCAGCAACAATAGCAGTCACATTGCACAATGTAAGTGCAACATTGTCAAAAAAAAAAGAACAGTGCAAAATTAATATGTTTATTAACTAAATAACAACGCAAAATAAACTCATGCGAAATAAATAGGCAGAAAGAGAGCAGAAGAAAGAGCACAAGTGAAAGAGAGCGCAGCAGCAGCGCGCTTAGTCATGTTGTTTTTGTGAATTTTGAACCAAGCAGAAACTTTGACTGCGACTGCGACTGCAACGCAGCGTCGTCGTCGTTGTTGTCGTCTGTTGCTTTTACTTGCGCCATTTGGGGCTGCTGTCGGCGTAGGTGTCGTAGGGGTTGCCGGCGACAGCAACAGCGACAGCGACGTTGGCAGCGTCTGGCTGCTGACGTGAGTAAGCCAGTTTATGGGGAACGAGAATAAGTGTCTGTGTGTGTGTTGCTGTAAGCACATTGAACTGCAAATGCCAATTCGATGGTCACGGTGAGGGTGAGAGACGACGACAATAACACGAACATGAACATGAAATACGAACGACAACGAAAACATACAAACACAAACACAGACATAGACACCAACAACAAAAAAATCTTGCCGTGTGATTTCTTGTTTACGTTGCGCCCATTGCCATTCTCTCTCGAGTGTATATATAAGTATGTAAGTAGGTGTATGGTACTGTTGTTGGTGCTGTTGATTCTGTCGTCTAATTCGCTGATTCTTGCATCATTTGCCGTAATCATTGTGTAAATGGCCGCCGCTAAAAATGAAAGCAAATGTGCACATGCACACACACAGATGCACATTGAGTACGATGTGTTTTTCAATTGGTTGTACGTATGTTGGAGGAGTGCAAGTGCAAGGCCAAGGACCAGACAAAGAAAACCCACACTCACTCAAAGATAATTGCGTGCGCTTTGGTTTTGGTGTGTTTTGGTTTTTTTTTTTGTGTGCTTTATTGTGCCAGACATGATCGCATTAGACTGTTTGGCGTTGTTGACTCGACTGCATTTTCATTGTCTACACATTCGACACTCGATTAGGGGCGAATGAATATTTGTGATAAGCACAGTGGTACAATTAATTGATAACTTCTTGTTGCCAGATATCTTTGTTATATTGTTAGAAACAGCAGACAGCAACTGTTGTAGACGAGAGTTTTAATTATTCATATTTGTCATGTTCTACAAATCTTGATTGCATTCGGATTAAATATGCAACTATAATATACATACATATATTTTGCTATATATATAATTTCCGCTATGATTAAACAATTGTAATTACGTTGTTGCATATTAGTTTCGTTTATAAATAGAATATACTAGATGCAAAACTATAGCAAAAATTAATATGTAAAGTTTAGAAACTCATAATACATATATAGTGTACTCTATTTAAAATGTAATCGGAAATACAATCAACAATACAGATAGGTTCGTACAGTTGCGAATTAAAATATAGTGGTGACCAATACGTTGCTTTCAAAACGTTAAACAATAGTGATGAGAACCAGATATTTTAATTAGCTCTCCAAATTTTTACTTTTAATACTTTAAACTTTTAAGATGATAACGAAAAATATTAAAAAAAAATTAAAATTACATAAGAAAGATAAATCCTATGAAAATGCTTTTAAACCTTAACAAATTATTTTATATCCTAGGACTATTTGTGTACTTTTATACAGTACAGCAATGCTCAGATCCTTAAAAATTCCTTTTAATTAACATTAAGTGGAAAAATATGATAAATTATTGCTTAAAATGCTGGCCAAAAAAACAAAGTCACATTCCCTATTTGTAATGAAATGATTTAATAATTAAATAAAGATTTTACTAGACACTTTTTTTTATTTATTCATATTTTTAATATCAATATTTAATAAAACTTACAAACAAATGTATGTAAATAAAGTTGAATACTGAACATAAAAATCTAATAGGCAGTGTAAGTAAACTTTTTACGCTCACTGTAATAATCGTTAAATTTTAACAAAAAGAAGAGCAGCAAACTATAAATTTGTGATCAGAAATTAATGATGCGTGCAAATTTCAAGCTTTTATATCTTGTAGTTTGGTTTGCGCGATGATCAGTGCGTGGGTGGGAAACAGACTTTTTTCGTTCTAATTTGCCAACTTCGCTCACTAAAGACTGATTGTGAATCTGAGTTGTAATAAAGTTTCCAATTGGAATCACACTCTCTTTCGGCTAGTCTAATTGGATATTATCTTTACTCTTTGCAGTTGACCTCGAGAATAAACTGAAATTGCAGTACTACGCAGCACAGGAACAGAAAAGTGACTATAGAACCACACAGCTATTGATTTCCGGGCCACTTAAGCGGGAACGGGAACGGGAACAGGAGCAGCAGCAAGAAGCAGAAGAAGAAGAATACTACAGAGCGAGAACACCGACGGCACAGATGCCCGAGGTGCTCGCCGGCACGCCCACTCAGAGTCACAACAGAGCCACCGCCTCCATGATGAGCACGGTGCGCATGACGACCATATCGCCGACGCTGTCGATGAACGGCAGCTCCAACGAGGCCACAAATTGTAAGTAGACAGCGTTAAACCAATTGAGTGGCAACATGGAATTAATTTTCACTCTCTCTCTCTCTCTTTATCTCTCGTGATGCAGTGCATCCGTTGTCCATGTACGGCGGTTCCATTAGTCCACAGTCCAATGACAGCGGCATGTCGGACAGTCACAGCATGGGCAAATTTGTCAACGGTGGCGGCGGCGGCGGTGGAGGATACGGCGAGGGTCACCACAGTTTGATGGGTAAACCAAATGCACAGAACGGATCAGGAGGTGGAGGGGGCGGCGGTGGTGGAGGGGGTTGCTCACAATCCAATATGACGGCCGCACAAAAGGAACTCTTCTCGCAGCGCAAACAGCGTGAATTTACGCCGGACAACAAGAAGGATGAGAGCTATTGGGATCGAAGGAGGCGCAACAATGAGGCAGCCAAACGGAGTCGCGAAAAACGGCGCTACAATGATATGGTGCTGGAGCAGCGTGTCATTGAGCTGACCAAGGAGAATCATGTGTTAAAGGCACAGCTGGATGCCATACGGGACAAGTTCAATATATCCGGTGAGAATCTGGTGAGTGTGGAGAAGATTCTAGCCTCGCTACCAACCAGCGAACAGGTGCTGAGCAACACAAAGCGTGCCAAAATGAGCAGCGGCAACTCTTGTTCCTCCTCCTCCGCCTCGTCCTCATCGGCATCATCGTCCTCGTCGGAATCGTCGCCCAGCGGTGCTGGTGGTGGCAGCTCGCCGGCCGGACATGCACATGGCTACAGTGGCAGTGGCAGTGGCAGTGGCCTCAGCTCTGCACCACCGCTCTCGCCCCTCATCTATGGCCCCAACAGCAGCAATGGCCGCACCTCCAACGAATCCTCCTCCGTCTCCGTCTCCAACAAGAGTGGCCATCATATAGCAGCAGCTGCAACTACAGCACTGCCCCTGCCCCTGCCACTAGCTCCACACTCGCATCCGCTTTCGCATTCGCATCCACATCCGTCCATACATGCGTACCACCACCAGCAGCAGCAGCATCAACAGCTGTTGCCCACAGATGCAGTTGCTCCGTCCAATGAACGCCCGCCCAGCAACAATGCCATGGCCAATCTGCATGTGCTGCAACAGGCACTGCACCGCAATGTCCGACCCGAAGATCTGGATAGTCTGCGCAAAGTGGTTGCCGTTGGAGCACTCTACAATGCCGCCGCTGTGGGCACTGCCGCAGTTGGTGGCACTGGTGCCTATGCCACCTCGGCGAGTGTCTCAGGTGGCACGCCCACTGCTGCCGCCTATGTCGCCATTAGCAAGGAGCAGCTGGAGGCCGCCAGTTATCTGCACAGCGTCGAGGGAGCCGTCAGCAGCAGTGGAGCTGTGGATGCGGTGAGCAGCTCCTGCTCCAATGTGGTCAGCTCGGCGGCAGCGAGTGTCTTGAATCTATCGAGACGTGCCGCCTGTTCCCCCAGCTATGAGCACATGTTGTCCTCCACCACCTCACATCACTCAGCGCTGTCCAGCTCCTCCGCTGCCTCCTCCTCTGCATCGTCGTCGGGTGCCGTTTCCGGTGACGATGAGCAGGAGCAGGATGTCAACGAGGAGATTCTACATGCACCACATGTCGCCCATTTGGTGCCACTGCACCAACAGCGCAACAGTCCGCCACAGTCCGCCACTCAGGGCAATCCGAGTGATGCCAACAATTGTCTGCCCCTCAAGTTGCGCCACAAATCCCATTTGGGGGACAAGGATGCGGCTGCCACAGCGTTGCTATCGCTGCAGCACATCAAGCAGGAGCCGAGCTGCAATCGTGCCTCGCCACCGGCTTGGAACGATGGCGGTGACAATTCGAGCGATGAACGCGATTCGGGCATCTCCATTGCCAGCGCCGAGTGGACAGCGCAGTTTCAACGTAAGCTCCTCGCACCCAAGGATACCAATGCTGTGGCCGTCGCCGTTGCCTCCGTTGTGTCCAATGTGGAGCGGGATCAGATGCTCAAGAGTCAGCTGGAGCGTTTGGAATCCGAGGTGGCGAGCATTAAGAGCATGATGATACTTGCCGAGTAAACAGAGAGAGAGAGAGAGAGAGTGAGAAAGGCAGATGAAGAGCGAGAAGGAGACACAGCGAGAATGTGTAGAGGAGAGAGAGCGAAGAGACAGACACAAAATTGTTAAGGCAGAGACTTTGGTTCGAGATACAAGTGAATTTGATGTGAATGCTAATGTTAATGCTAATGCTAATGCTAATGCGACACATAAAGCAGATGTAACAGCTAATGCCACAGCTGATGCTAATGTGATAAATGAAACGAATGCAGTTGAAGCTGAAACTTACTTTGAAAAGGATGCTAATGCATTAGCTAATGCAAATGCTAATGCAAATGTTAATGCTAATGCGGAAGCCTTTGTTAATGCTTATCGGAGACATTGCGCGGGCCACAGTTGAAGCTAATGCGATAAATGAAACGAATGCAGTTGAAGCTGAAACTTACTTTGAAAAGAATGCTAATGCATTAGCTAATGCACTAGCTAATGCATTAGCTAATGCTAATGTTAATGCTAATGCGGAAGCCTTTGTTAATGCTTAGCGGAATCATAGAGCGAATGTGACAAACATTAAGACAGCTAATGTTGCAGTTGATTCCAATGCTAATGTGCAAGCTAATGCGTTAGATGAAATTTAAAGCTGATGATCAAGTTAATGAGGATGCTAACTAATGCAAATGATAATGCTAATGTGTGCTCTGATGCTACTTCTGGTAGAATGATGCATATAGCTGCTGCTACAATTGTTTCAATTATTAATGAAAAATGCAATGTAAATGCTAATGCAAAAGTTGAAACTTAACTCAAACGAGCATAATGATACTGCAATAGAATTTACAATCGATGGGCTTTTCTAATGCTAATGCTAATGCTAATACAGTCGCCTGGTATTCAAGCCGAATTCACACACATAAACATACACACACACACACACAAAAACGTACAAAATGTACTCTATTAAATTGTTTATTAAATTAACTATTTCTGTGTAGAGTTTTTTTCATACATATATAATCGTATCTAACAAATATTTATATACATACATATGCGATAAAAAAAACTATATAGATCTCGTCTACAAAAACAAAAAAACATAAAAACAACAAACCCAATATATACCCCTTTAGAGGGTATAAAAATTAATGAACAGAATTTTTCATTTCATTTCAAAATTAATATCCATTGTTGTTCTCTAAGTTTCCTTATGCACAGAATAATTATCTATAGATATATGTACATATATATACTATATAAAACTATATATAAAGTATTTGCTATTGTTAACGTTTTAAGTATAAGCAAAATCTATATAAAATATGTAATAATCAACTTTTAAATTATTTTGTACATTTCCAAACTGTTGAGTCAGAGGAAAACAAATCCTATATTAACACTGTAAATAGTTAGTTGTAAGCTTAGCTTACGAAAAAATTAAAAAACTTATCAATATGTAAATTATATAACAGATCATAAAGCAAATATAAACACATATATATAAAATACGAGATTAAACTACACATTTAATATTATGATTAATACATATTGTTTGAAGCAGAGTTTCTATAAAACATATAATATGTATTGCATGTCAAATTGAATTGATGATGTCAAATTCCCTAACATACTCCATCCCCTCCCTAGGAGAGGTGTGGTCCACTCGTATTATAAAAACATATGTATATTGTGTTGCTGTACTTGTAGTTCTGTGTAAAAGTGTAAAAGCTTAAGAAGCGCTGTCCTGGGCAGCACTAAGTTATTTTTAATAAGTTCTAAGTTGTATTATTGTTAAATTACTATATATACTATACGCATAAATACAATTACTTATTTATATACAGTAAAGAAAATAAAAACATATATATATATTTATAAATATATTACAAGCATATAAAATTTGCTATATAAACAAACATAAAATACACGCACCACTTTAAAGGTTATATTACTTTTATTTATGTATTTAGATTTTAGCAAAAAGTGAGAAACACATTTTGAGAACACGGTACACAATATGTATGTACATAGTGCATACACGAGTACATCTTTATATAATGATGTGATACTCTAAAACACACATACAGACGCATACCAACTACATACATATATATTAAATCGTTTGTTCTGATCAATGAAAATAAAAATCTATATTATTGAAATTTTAACAATTTGTTGCTTAATTTTTTTTAAATTTATGCAGTCTTGTTATATGAGCTCAATTTTGGAGTAGCTGCTGCACGAACTTAGCATGCACACACATTTTTGTGTCTGTTTCGCCTGAATTTAACGATTTTCGTTGTAGGATCAACTTTTTTAATTATAGTTCGATTTTGGTTAAATTTTCACTATCGTTTGATATTGTCTGCCTCCAAGTACACGCTGAGTTACAAAGCTATACGTTAAGAAATAAGTCTGTCGAAGGCATGTGAAGTTTCAACGCAGTTTAGCTTTAGATGGGCGAGGGGGGCGTGGCAAACAAAAAAATTTTGATGTCATTGTCTTTATATTGCATTTAGCAACCTGCATGGCAAAATTGGTTTCTCTAGGTATTATAGTTTCTGTGATATTCGACAAAAACATATATTTTTTTTCGAGGTTTGTCTATTTTTTCGCTTATTCTGGGTTTAACAAGAGCTTTAGTGATTATTTTAATATGAATGTGAACTTGAAAAAGACTTGAATATGTTCAGAAATTTTATATAATGCTGGGTGAATTAAAAATCTTTATTTTATATAACTTTTAGTTATTTTCGTAATACAAGAGCTACAGGGATTACATATTTTCAGCTACTTACCCGCTTTTATTTGGGCCCTACAATTGCGAGTGAGTGGTAACATATAGTTTTATCTAGATAGATTCAATATAAGGCTGTGATGTAAAGGTATGAACGTAAAAACATTATAATACTTGATCAAGGCAATCCTTAAATAGTAAATAATTTATTTATATACATATACACGTATATATACATATGTCAAAATTATGAATAAATTTGACTCAAATGGATCGAATCTTTTTCTGTATATTTGTTTTTGTGAGTCTTGTGTTCGTTAAGACGAAATATGTGCTGAATACAACGGATATATCGCTTGATACCGAGGCACTCGAAGAGTCTATTGGTCAAGGAAGTGTTCTGGTTGAATTCTACGTGCCAGGTTGTGTCGAATGTGCGCGTCTGGCGACCCTACTAACTGAATTAAAAGCTAGGGTAGCTGAAGAGAGCAAGCAGACGAACATCACAATTGGAACTGTTGATTGTACCAAAATAAAGGAGTTTTGTGCCAAGAGGAATATAACAAACTATCCAAGTTTGTTACTTTTTGAGAATGGTAATAGTAAATACAGAAAACTTTCGATTCAGCTCGATCTGTTTGCATTGCTGAAAGTTTTAAAACTACCCAATGCTATCAAATGCAGATCTGGTAATGTATTTAAAATTAACCCAAATGAGTTTAGTACAACAATTTCCCAGGGAACCTACTTCATTAAATTCTTTAAGCCCAGTTGTCCCTATTGCGTACAATTTGCACCTGTGTGGAAACAATTGGCAGTGACTATGAAAAATATAACCAACTTGTGCATCGCAGAGTTTAATTGTCTAACAAACTTTGCACAATGTCATGAGCTGAATATAAGTTCAGTGCCCACGATGATATGGTTCGAGAATGGAACCATTATCCGAACATACAAGAAGTCACGAAACTTGAGAAGCTTACAAAAATTTGCAGAAGAAATGTTCAGCTTTGAGGGAAACTATAAATCAAGAGCTTTAGCAGTCAAAAATTGGAATATAATCTTCGTAACTATTATAGTAATTATATATAATCTAATGTAGTGACTAAGTTTAATAAATCTGGTACTTTAATTCTAATAATTTCTCTAAAAACACTTTTGTTAAATAAAACACATTTGTGTTATTAGAGATTTAATTTATTTGGATTTTCGGTTTTGTTTACAACGAAAAAAGTTGAAAATACTTATATATAGTATATAGAATAATATCATATATATATAATCCCTAAATTTATATTTGTTGCACGCTTCTTTCTTTCGTTTAAATGAATACATAAGAAATACAATCCAAAATGAGTACTATTATAATTTAATTACTTTAAATATTATATGTATATATTTATTTTATATTTATATATATATATATATATTTATGTGTAAATGTAAATCTTAAACATCACATGAAAAGTTTCTAGTTTTGTTTCTGTTACGGGAAATATTTGCGAATTTGTTGATCGTTATCGTTATCGATGTCGGTTTGTTGTTGTTTCACAAAAAACAATCGTTTTGTATCGTTTGTGTTAGCTTTCATGTTAATCGTTATCGTTCTCGTTACCTTTACCATTATCGCTATCATTATCATTTTCATTAGCCTAAGAAAAAGCCATCCAGTCCACAAAAGTTAAAGACATAGGATGAAGACCTGTTTTATAAATTTCATATAAGTGCATATATTGTATGTATCGTACGTGTGTACGCATGAATGCATGTACAAAAAGATGGCGTACACGCATCCATACGTATGATTGATTAAACTTGGTAGTTGAGTTGGGTTTGAGGGGTGGTGGTGAGAGGGGCAATGTTTCTAATGGGATTTTCGTATTTGTAAATATTTCGCATTCAAGTATAAATATTTTATGTTATATGTAACTATTGATGTAAGTGATGTAAATATAATATATTGTGTGTCCTTAAATCTTCGATTTGAAAAACATCAGGCGAGATATTTTGTATAGAGGTCGTCGTAAGATGTACATATGTATTGTATATACATACATTCATCAATACTTTAAGTTAAGTTTTTTAGGTGTAACTGTAAATTGTAAGTAAGTACTTAGCACTAAATACAAGACATGCCACATGCCACATGCCACGTTGGCACCTAAAAAGATGCTTGGCATTAGAACTGTAAACTTTACATTTTTTTTTAAGTTTTGAAAAAAAAAATCCATCAAAATTCATCTTTCTATCTACAAACATTTGGTTTTTCTTGATTTTCTAGATTTTTTTTAAGTTTAGGTTTTTTTTTTGGCGTTATCTAAGAGAGGTCGAAAGTTTGACGTTTTTTGAAAACGTTGATTTTGGCCTTAAGTTTTGGTAGATTTGTGTTTTTTGTTACATTTTTTGTGGTAAATTTGGTAGTTTCGGTTGGGTTTTCGGTTCGTTTCGTTTCGTTTCGTTTTGTTTCGTTTTGTGATCGTGTAAAAGGTACATGAATAAGATTGTTAATCGTGAGCATCAGTTGCTAATGAAGTGGATACTGGAGTTGATCCAGTTCCCGTTCCCATTCCCATTCCCACTCCAACTGGTTGGGTACTTTGTTCCGGATTCCAGGGACGCACCATATCGTAATATTTGAGAAAATCATAATCGAACAACTCGAAATCGATGCGATATATCTTGAGCAATTGGTCCAATGTTGAGCGTTCGATATCGGCAAAGTAGCGTTCCACCAATGCCTCCGATTTGATGCCACTTTTGGCCAGATTCCCAATCTTGCGCTGCTTGCGACGCGGCACTTTACCCAGCAGCAGTGATTCGAGTCCCGCCTGCCGTATGATAAACTCCGAGTCCCTCTGAAAGGTCTCCGTCTTGCCAATAATGCTAAAATTCACACTGCACGGCGTACAGAAGCTATAGACGGGCGCCCAGTGCTCATCGAAGCGACGTCCGGCCTTGTGCTCCTGCACCAGGAAGCGCACAAATTCCTCAAAGGTGGGTCCGCAACGGGGCCAGGGACCGCCCGTACTGTGATCCCGAAAGCGATGCACAATCTTCGTGCCCAGCGCCTTGTAGAAACTGTTGCGATTCCCCTCCAGCTTGTTGCGATACGCGCTCAGTATACGCTCGAAGGGATCGCGTACAAACAGAAAGGACAATGCACTTGGCAATAGTTCCAGCAGCTCGGAGAGTTCGGGACGTGGAAAACGCTGTCTAGCCAACTCCAGTGGTTGCACCTCCGTTCGCTGCAGATACTTTAGATCGTAGCCAGCTGTTTGGAATTCATAAATAATCAATTAGTATCTCAAGCAAGTATAATACAAAATGTTATATATATGTATTTCTTAGATTGTATAGTCGATAAAATGAGTCTTAATGCATTATAATTACTTTCTCATCAACATTAAAAAAAGTCCTTATGAAATTCTCATTTTACTAACATGGAAAAATCTAAAGCTAATGAAATTAACTTTTCACTAAAAAAACAAGAAAGAAATTGTCAGTCGGGCATGCCGACCGTGTAATACCCTCTGAGCTTCGTTTCTAATTATATGAGCTCAAATTGGAGTAGCTGCTGCAAGAACTTGGCATGCACACATATTTGTATGTCTATCTCGCTCACACGCTTTTCGTTTTCGTTGCACACAAGCACAGCGCAGTGCAATGCACGTGGCTATGCCTTGCTTGAAAGTATCGATTTTCGTTGTAGGAAAAACTTTTTTATTTATAGTCCGATTTTGATGAAATTTTCACAATCGTTTGATATTTTTTGTCTGCTGGTATATTGTAAGTTACAAAACTATAAGATAAGAAATAAGTGAATCGCAGGCATGCAAAGTTACAAAGAAGTTGTGCTTTTTGTGGGCGAAGGAGGCGTGGCATCCAAAAATTTTTGATGGCATTGTCTTTACATTGCAAATGGCAACCTGCGTGCCAAAATTGGTGACCCTAGGCGTTATAGTTACCGAGATATATGCCAAAAACATGTATTTTTTACGAGGTATGTCTGGTTTTTCGCTAATTGTGGGCGAATGGGGCGTGGCATCAAAAAAAGGAAACAAACTTGTATTGACTGACTAAATATGTGATCGATACTGACCAAGTTTGAACTTGTAGCTCTTACCATCTCTGAGATCTGTTTGTTCATACGGACAGACGCACAGACGCACAGACGGACAGACGGACAGACGGACATGGCTATATCGACTCGGCTGTTGATGCTGATCAAGAATATATATACTTTATGGGGTCGGAAACGCCTCCTTCTGCCTGTTACATACTTTTCCTCTTCTGACAAAACCAATATACCCCTCAGAGGGTATAAAAACTAGTGCTAATGAAATGTTTTGCCATTTGACATTGATGAATGAAAAGTAATAAACGTTTTTTTCTGTTAGCATTGGCAATATTCAATTCGAACCGAAAAAGTTTTCATTAGTCTGTATTTTCAATGAAAGTAAAACCCGGAAAAAAAAATCAATTTCATTATTTGCATTATTATTTCAATGCTAGTAAAAATAATTTCACTAAAATGTCAATGCTTATGAAGTGGCCAATTCATTAAAAAAGTACTTAACTAGGGACAACGCTGATTTATATTAATATATCAAAATTGACCTCGTTATAATACAAGATTTGGCAAATCAATACAATAATCAATACATTATTATCAATTGCAAAAACTATTTAGAAATTTAAGCTTATAGTTGAGGCTTATGTAAAGTTTTCTAAGCTTTTCCTACTTATTAAAAATATTTAAAAAATGATAATGCTTTCTCTATTAGATTCTAAGCAGAAATTTTAAAAAAATTTAGTTTATTTTTGTGAAAAAAGTTTGAGATATATCTCAATCTTTATTGCAACATCCATCAATTATACCCACCCAGAATATTGAAGTAGTACATCCATGTGCTACTGGCCGCCTTGAAGACATTGCACCACACAAGATTGTTATGTCCGGGCGATATGAAGAACTCCCAGGGATTCGGTGGGTATTTTTCCTTGAGCTTATAGCGCTCACATACGGCTTCCAAGTGATCGTGTCGCAGCTTCAAATCACGTTCGGTGCGACTGTGCAGCTCCTCGGAGTATTCGTAGACCGGATTAATTGTGCTCGCCGGCACTGCTGTTGTCCTACCGGCCAATGGGGAGCTGGCATTGTTGGCCGTTGCCGAATTGGCCTTTTGTTGTTCCAGTAAACGTTGTCGCTGCAATTGTTGGCGTTTCAATTTGAGTTGCTGCTTCGATGGTTCTGTGTATTCCGCTGCCTCCAGTTCAGCGGCAGTGGCGCGCTCCCGATGCTCGAAGGCGTTGAGCGACTCGCGGAAGAGGAAGGCGAAATAGCAGACGCCCACCAGGACACAGGTGCCAATTTTCAGGTACGTATGCAGGCGTCGTCCCGATCGCAAGCGGAGGTGCATCTTGTGGATTCGGAATGTTGTTCTCCTAGCCACCTCACAGCAGACACTACATGTTCCAGATATCTAGCAAAGAAATTGAAAATGTTATTAAACCATTTGGGATTCTCCTTTGGCTTTTTGAACAGTAAGTTTTGTATGTTTTAAAAAATTCTGCGTTTGTTTAAAATACATTTAAAACAAAAGATAGTACGCAGTTAGATAGTTCAATTGGTTGACTTTTAAAATAAAATACTGATTTTCGTAGAAATTTAATTTTCTTGGGTCTCTGCGGGGCTATAAAATTTCCTCCCTTTGGACCATGTTTCTGATTTAAAGAAAATAAATAAGAAATAAAATATCTAAATAATTATACAAATAAATAATTTAAAGGAAAAATAATAAGAAATAAAATATCTAAATAATTATACAAATAAATAATTCAATATATACATATATAGGTTATTGATGATATTAAAAACTGTTCACGTAAAATGTTAAAGAAAAATTAATTATTAACATAATAAATTATTATTATAAGCGCAGCCTATGCTATAAAGAACGCATATAATATTTCATTAAATAATAATATCAAAATATCATTTTTCGCGGTATATTACGATTCGCTAAGCTTGACTGTACTTTTTTTTGACTAATTATAGAAAAATAGTTATTTCTACGGTTCGCTCAGGTATACATATCTTTAACTTGAATAGGAAAGCATACTGTCATTCAGACATTCTGTTCCAGAAAACTATTGAACATGAAACTAGCAAAATAATAGATTTTAGTTTTTTTTTATAATTGCTTTGTTTGAGGACCAATGTGCTTTAAAAGTATTGAGTTAAAATGGTATAAATAAAAACCCTATTATGGGCATCAGAGAACTGCAACGAGTAATGAATTTTCAATCTGATTCGAATATTGATGTATACCCGTTGTGATTTATTCACATTTCCTGAGCGAAAAAAAATCATCCCTCATTCAACTGATTATTCATGATTTATACTCGCTCTGAAAGTTTGTGCTTCACTCACTACTCGTGATTAAAATAAGGCAACACTCGCACCTTACTCTGAGCGTAAGTTGCAAACACTCGATTGTGATTTGATTTTTCTGTGAGCTGAGCGTACGACACGCTCACAGAACGGTTGCTACTCGATGAGTGAGCGTTAAAAAAGCGAGTGCTACTCGATGAGTGAGCGTTAAAATAGCGAGTGCTACTCGATGAGTGAGCGTTCAAAATTCGTGTGCGTCTCGGTGCGTGAGCGTTCAAAATGCGTGTGCTACTCGTACGTGATCGTACATTGACCCCGCCCATTGGGCATAAACATCTCCAAAGCTAGCTATTAACTACACACAAATAAACGCTTGAAAATTAATCTTGAATTATTAAAATACTGATAAATACAAAAATATCTCTATAAATCTCGTGTCATAAGCAAAATTGGTTTCTAGAATCTTAAAAAAAAAAAAACATTCACATAGCAAATATAGTGCATTCTAACAGCGACACACTAAGGAAAAGTGAAACTTTATGTTCTATTATTTTTCCGAAAGAGTCTCTGTACTAAGTATATGAGGAAAATGGAATATTGTTAATTAAAATATTATTATTATTAAAAATAAAGTATAGCTGGTATCTGGTATTTGGTATCTCTCAATTAACCCTGCAAATTGTTGTACTCAAATGTCTTATGTGCGATCTCTCTGGTATTTATTAATTAAGACAATCGACAGGACTCGCTGTTGCTCCTGCCCACCACCCACCCACATTTCACATTCCACCTCGCAGACTCCCCACCACCCTCCACCCCTCCCAAGTGGGCAGTTCAACCCAATTCGAGGCGACACTTGTTGGTGTGTGTACATACACACAGACACATACACATGCCTACAAATACTGGTTTGCTGGCAAACTACGTCACAGTTGAAGCACACACACACACTTGTACACTCAGTACGTTCAGTCAACACACACTCGAAAAATAGGACATCATCCTTAAGTGTCAACATTTGCTTTTGTTTCTGTTTCTGTTTCTGTGAGATTTCATGCTGTCACTCGCAGTTTGACTAGTCCCCTCTGCGCCCCTTCTTCATTTACTCCTCCACCACCTTCTGTGCCTTGTAACAGTTATAGCTATATTTATAAATTTCCATACTTCTTCTTCCTTTTCACTGTACACTTGCTTCAATAGTTGCGGGAAATTCACAGTTATGATTTGTAAATTTGTGTTGTGTATTTGTTGTGTATATGTATTAAATACCTAAGGTGGCTCGCGGCGTTCGTTTTCACCACTTTAATGCTTGATATTCCCACCTGGGAGTAGTGGTTATGTTATTTTCCTTTGGTATCTCGACAGCCAACTAACAGCTTACACCATGCTTCGTGTTCCGTATTCCGTGCTTCGTGTGCTGCTCCCAACGGCTTCTCGCACTCAACTAACTGTCTGGCATTTTGGCCGCCTGTGATGATGTGATGCGACTTCCATCCGAAGTCAATTGTCTCCTGTGCCTTGCGCATGCTCTCTTACTTTCCTCTCTCTCACTCAGTTCCTGCCTGTCGTGACTTTTTTGAGAGCAAACGAATGGGAAGTTAAAGGGAAATTCTCTCTTATTCAAAAAGTGTTCAGCATCCAATCAACAACATGCATTAGCTTCGGATAAGTTAAGATCAAATTGAAAGCTGTAATTGAATGCTTAAAAGTTTTAGTATAAAAAATACAAAATAATAATTATTTTGATTATTTTATGAATTGTAAAGTAGAACTAAAAATTAATCACTATTGTGCTAGATAGAAAAAGAATATGCAATCATATTGGTGAGAAGCATTTTACAGAAGCCGTATGTTACTGTTGAATTTTATTTTGAGCGAAAAAAATAAAAATCATTTTTAATCATTATTTTTGATTTTTATTTTTTTTGATCAAATATAAGACACGGTTTGGATAACAGTTAGCACTTGCTATATAGTCCAGCACCCGTATAATTCCCATAGCATATTCTGTTTTGAGTTAGACTCCGGTTATTACGACTCCTCTTATAGCGTGCGTCCGGGTATTTCGACGAAAGTTCGATGGTCGTACAAGCTTATATGAAAATTAAAATAATCTTACGGATATAACGTCGGTCCCTTCTAGTGTCGTTATAGCCGGATTCCACTGTATTTTGCATTTCAATAAAAATTCACGTTTTATTTTTGAATTTTTGTGTATATTAAATCTTTGTATTTTCTTTTTTTTCTATAAATAATTTTTTACTTTAAAGTTAAAGTACAAACAAATAATTAATAATAAACTTCTAATACTACGTTTTAAGACACTTTCGTTTTTGTTGTTGTTGTTGTTGTTCTTCATCTTGTGTTGTTTGTTTAATGCAATTTGCTTTTAAAATATATATTTTATTTTTTTTTGTGTTTTTGTTTTTCGTTTTTTACTATATATGTGTGTGTGTGTGTATGTCTTTGTTTGTTTGTTGTTATTGGTGTATACAAAAAATTATTAATGCTTTTTACAACGCTGCCTTTAACATTTCTGCAGTTATTTATTTATTTATTGCGTTAAATTTAAAGTTTGTTGCTTTTGTTTGTTTGCAGTAGGGAAAGATGTGAAAACGGCACAAATTGTTGACATCCATTAGATATTTATTGTTTTTGTTTTTTTTTTTTAGCGGGATTGGGCATTTTGTATGCAGAAACGAATTCGCTTTCTATATATATATATGTATACATAGATTTAACATATATATACATACATATATCGGTACTATATATGCACGCTATTCTAAGGGGTATGTATAAGGTTTGCTTTTTTCTTTTTTAAAATAAACATGTACAAAGTATCAAAAGACCTATTTAATATAGCAATCATACAATACACATAAGATAATAATATTGAACAATATATATATAGAAGAATTTGCATATATTTATACAAATATGTATAAAATACAATATACATATAGAATGTACATATACAGTATACATATCTATATATATATATATATATAGTTATTAAATGTGTTTGTTTAGCGCTTTGCTTTTGCTGTGCATCTTTGTTTTCCCCTTATTTGTTCAAATAACATTTAGCAAAAATAGAGCCTGCCTTATATACAATGTACAATACAACTTTTGCCTTTATTTTATGTTTTTTTTTTTGTTGTTTGTTTTGTGTAAGCAAAATATATAACATTATATACGATTTGTTTTCTCATCTATTTGTTTGCATATAAGTTTATATACAGATGTGTGTGTTTTCTTCACTCGCTTTGCAAAACGACAAACACTTTTCTTTCTTTCATTCTTTATGAATTTTCATTTCATTTTGCCTTGACTAACTTATTGCAGAGGTTTTTCATGTGCATAATATATTGGTAAAGGAGTTTCGTTAATATTATATGTACGACTTACAGATTATAGCTTTTAAAACTAAAAAACAAATTTTCTTTTTTTTCGAAACAACGCAAACTTATATAATTTTTTTTTTATATATATATATATATATATATGGTATTATATATATATAACTATACATATGCATATATATATAATGTATATTATATACATATATAAATATATAAAATTATATCGACTATCTGTATCTGTATAGTGTGCATATATCTAAGAAATTATTAAATTAAAAAATATTGTAAATGTATGGTCTGTGTTCTTTTTTCTTTTTCCTTTTTTTTTTTGTTTTTATTTATATTTTTTTCTTTCTGTATTTGCTATGTTCGACTTGCAGTAGCGTTCTAAAGATAACCTTTTTCATTAATATTCTTGTTTTTTTATGTTGCATGTTGCATTTATTAGAATTATGCCTAAAGTTTATATACAATAGTTGAGATGTGAAAATGAAATACGCATGCGTGTCAGAGCAGGGTGTCTCGTCTCGGTTAACTACGATTTTATTATAAATATATATATTAATATATATCTCTGATTTTCAACTAATTTGTTCAATTTTCATGTTTTCTTTTCTTTTCTTCTGTTTTTTTTTGAGCTATACACAAATTGTCTGTTCCACTTGACTAGCAAATCCATTTACCAAGGGATAATTGATGGAAAGTAGCGCTAATTTATCTGGGAGTAGTAAGTGTCAAAGTCTAAAATAAAATAATTATTGTATAAGAACATATAGAAATCGTCGTTTAACTAGATGGGCGTATGAGTGTGTATAAATGGGTGTGAGTGTGTGATGCTGCTCGCTTTGAGATGCAACATTATTGCAACCTTTGGATACAACTAACTATACAAAGTATATATTAATATTCAAAACTAAAAAAAAAAAAACAAAAAAATAAAAACAATTGATAACCCTTTTTTTTAAATTAGAAACGAGAGCGAAAGGATTGTGTGTGTGTGTGTGTTTTTTGTTAACTATTTACATAAGCAACATATCAAAACAATAATTCACTAAGCCAACTGAGATGAGCTGCTGCTATTTCCACCGCCAGAACGATCATCAGCAATCACACTGGACTCAGTGGCAAACTCCTGAAAGCTTAGCCCTAGATTGTTGTTTAATGGCACTATGCTAAGGACATCGCTTACATCATGCCACTGCTGATGTTGATGTTGATTTACAACATTCGAGTTGTGCTTGCCATTTGCATCATCATCATTGACATCGAGTAGTTCACTGCTGTCCTCGTTGTCCTTCTCGCTCAGCATGTTGTTTAGACACATGTTGAACTCGTCGTAGTCCACATAGCTGCCACAGTCCAAAGCTGTGGCATTGGCCAATTCCGGCATTAGCAAACTAACCGCATCGACATTGACATCTGCTGCTGCCGTATAACTGTTTCTCCTGCTGCTGCTGCTGCTGTTGTGATAAGCCAACAAATGCAAATGATCGGTGGTTTCATCACCGTCGTCTTCGGCATATCCTAAACCACTTTTCTCCGCACTCTCTATGAGACTAAGCGCTGTGGAGAAGTCAACAAGATTTTCTTCATCGGCGTCGCCAACATCGTTGCAATTGTCATTTTTGTGGTTGCTGTTCTCCTCAAATCCCATTTCCATTTCCATATCCATCTCCATATCCAACTCCAACTCGTCGCCATCAACGTTTTGCGCCTGGACCAAAGGGAAACCAGTGCTGATATCGAACCGCTCTGTAACAGCATCCAGTTCGATCAGCTCAATCAAGTCATCCTCGTTAGCATCATTGCCGGCATGGTTTAATCCCTTAGCCAAGGCGCAAAACTCTGGTCACTTGTAGTCACGCGACGTTCTTCTCCGTCGTCCCTCAGTCAGCATCGATTCACCAATTACTGCAATTAAACCAAACTATAATTGGAATCCATTCAAACAAATTCATTTCCCCAGAAACTCCACACACCTGCACTTCGAGTTTTACGACGTGCTTCAGCCACACTCTCAATAGTTGCACTCGAATTATTTGCACCGACTCCAACTCCCACTCCGGCACCACCTCCACCTCCACCAGCTGCTTTTCCCGGCGTACCCTTCGGCTCCGCTGCAGCTGCTGCCGCCGCTGCAGCAGCGGCTGCATTACTGCGACTGTAAATTATCTTGTTGGCAGCAGCACTCGCCCGAACGCTTCTCCTCGTTCCGATCTTCTCATCTGTTGGAGAATTGGCATTCACAATGTTGTTGTTGTTAATTGTGCTACTGCTGTTGCTGCTACTGGTGGCAGCAGCCGCTGTTGCACCTCGTGTTGCATGCACAACATTTGCGTTGCTATTGCTGTTGGATGTGGCAGCGGCAGGCGGTGTTGCTGTTGTTGCATTGCTATGAGTCTGTACCGTTGCACTGGAATTATTGCTGCTGCTATTTGCATTTGCCACTGGTTGCGTTTTGCCAGCCTTTTGAGCCTGAGTAGTTGCAGCATTGGCATTTGCAGCATGGAGTGTTTCTGGAAGAGCAAAAATACGTTAATAAACCAATGTTTCAAATGGGAAGAGTTATCGCAATACAATCGAAGCTTTCAGTAAATAAAGCTCATTTAAATGTAAGTTATTTAAATTAAATTATTTAGATATTCTTTATAGAGTTAAAGAAGTTTAACTTAAACTAAAACATTTCTGCAAAATATACAAATTTTGCTTTTCTTTCTAAAAATTTCGAAATAAATTGACTATTTAAATCTCTAACTACCTAAGATCTAAATCCCAAAACTCTTACTTAATTTGCACAGTATCTAAATCTTTAAGAGGACCCTAGGGAGTCATCTTGGACTCTTACTATACACGACATTTATAAATATTTTGCCTTCTGCGTTCATGGGTCCGTCCCATGTTACAAAGTGATCTTCACAATTTTCGTACATTGTGCAGAGCAAATTTATTAAATCTTAATTTTAGCAAAAGTCCTTTAAAAGACCAATCCCCATTTTAATATAATTTTGATTGATTTGATTTTGATTTTTTAATATAATTTTTCTGCCATCTGCGATCAGTTTCATTTTATGGGTCGGTTCCATGTTACAAAGTGATCTTAACAACTTTCGTACATTGTGCAGAGCAAATTTATTAAATCTTAATTTTAGCAAAAGTTCTTTAATAGGCAAATCTCTATTTAAAATAATTAATAGCAAAGCTCTAGAAAGAAAAGAGTCGGTCGTTGATTTGGGTATTTTCTTAAATGTGTTAGGTTTCAAAAGGCAAATATATTCATAATGTAGTTATTAACTTATCGAACTATCGCATCTGCAATCTATATATTTTCATTTTTGAGTTGTTCTTTTTTTTTAGAAAAATATAAGGGACGACCAAATCATGTCCAAGCTGTAATTTTGAATTAAAACTCACTTTGCTGTTGCTGTTGTTGTTGCTGCTGCTGCTGTGGTTGATGCTGCGCATTCCGTCGCGTCACGTGCTTCTCTTCTACAACTAGCGCCTTGGAGTTACGCACTTTTCCTGCCACTTCGATGAGTGGTTCATCCGAGTCGGAAGATTCGATTTCAATCTTTTTCGTTATCAGATGATTGAGTCCAGTTGACTCGGTGCTTTCCGTAATATTGTTGTTGTTGTTGTTAATGGAGGTGGTGTTGCTGCTGCTGCCGCTGCTGATGCGGGAGCGTTTGCTGTTGTTGGTTTCGACATCGTTGGCACCGTCATTGCTGCTACCGCACTCAGATTCTTGGCGTCGTCGCTTATTATTGTTGTTGTTGTTGTTAGTAATATTATTACTGCTGCTACTGTTGTTGTTGTTATTATTATTATTGTTGTTGTGAACCACTGGCGTTGGCGTACTCAAACGTGGACTCGCAGTTGATGATACTCGTGATGCGCTTCTGACTGTTCCTGCTGCTGTAGCTGTCGTCGATGTTGTTGATGT
Source organism: Drosophila tripunctata (assembly GCA_035047385.1). NCBI lineage: Eukaryota > Metazoa > Arthropoda > Insecta > Diptera > Drosophilidae > Drosophila > Drosophila tripunctata. The sequence continues at coordinate 28,884 of JAWNPS010000276.1, forward strand.
TGTTGTAGTTGTTGCTGCTGCTGCCGTTGTAACTAACGTCGCCTGCTCCGGACTCGTTTTCGGTGCATCCAATGGACTTTCGAGACGACTGCTGGCCCGAGTTCTAATCCGTGGCGCCTCGGCATCCGATTGCATGGGTATCTCAATTGAAATGGGTTGCAGTTGCTGCTCGTTCTGTGGCTTCTCTTTTTCCTGCTCCGTTTTAATTTCATCCTTGTGTTTTTCTTCAGACTTGATCTCCGGTTTAATAGCAGTTGTTGTTGCCTCCGTTTTCACAGTCACTTGTGATTCCTTCTTGATCGAGAGTAGCGTCGACGACTGTTGTTGTTCGTCCAACTTTAATTTCTCCATTTTCACTTTCACATCGGTTTTCAGCTCCATTACATTGACAATTTGCTGCTTTGTTTCCGGTACAACATTCTTATTGTCCACCGCTTCCATGTTGTCTGTCAGCTTCTTGATGAGATCATCATGTTCGAGTATATCATGTTCGCCATTTACTGTTTGCTGTTGCTTTGTATTATTGGAGGATGTCGTCGTCATTGGCATCGTTGTTGTTGTTGTTGTTGTTGCCAAATTGAAGCCACAATTTAGTTTTGCTGGCGCTGCATCCAATTCTTCGCTAAAATCTCCCTCCATTTTGGCAAGTGCTTTTTCAATTTCATCATCGGCATGTTGTTGTTGTTGCTGTTCTTGTAATTTGCTGCTGCTGTTGTTGCAACTTGCAGCAACTGTTGTTGTTTTTGGAACAACATTTACGGCTTGCGTTGCAGTTGCAATGGTAGCAGTTGCTGTCGTCACTTGCTGTTTGCTAGCCATTTGCTGTTGCTGTTGTTGCTGCTGCTGCTGCTGCTGCAACTGAATTGGACTGCTCGAAGATTGCTGATGTGGACTCTTCTCGGATAGTGCATCCATGGACTCAATGCCACTATCTTCTCCGCCACCATTGTTGCCATGCCCGGGTGTGCCACTTCCGTTGCTAGCCGGTGAGTTACGCAATGTGTTGGCCAGCACAGATGCTGGTGTTGGTGACGATGTATTGGTGTTGTTGCTGCTGCTACTAATGCTACTGCTGCTGCTGCTGCTAGTGGCAACAACTGTCTGCTGTTGTTGTTGTTGAGCAACAACATAATTATTTTGTTTGGGATGGATTAGATTTGAATTTGCGTTCACAGTTGCTGCTGTCACATTTGTTGTTGTCAGCTCATGCACGCTGTTGTTGTTGTTGTTGTTGCTACTGCTGTTGCTACTGCTACTCAGTTGTTGTTGTTGCAGGCTGGTGTTGTTCATTGATAGGGCGACGGGTAACTTTCTCTCGCCAAGCATTGGCAATGTTGCTGCTGTTGCTGTTGTTGTCGCTGTGGCGGAGGTGGAGGTGGAGGAGGATGTGTTGGTTGTTGTCACAGATATTGTTGTTGCTTCTGTTGTTGCGCTGTTGCTGGTAGTCAGTTTTGTGATCTCGACACGCTTCAGCGTTGTCGCACTGGGCAACATTGTTACGGCCGCCGCCAGTTGTTGTTGCTGCTGTTGCTGCTTCTGTAGCTGCAGATGTTGCACGGCGGTGATATATGGCGGCGGCTTATGGTTTTTTGTCATCGGTTTTCCACCCAAAATCGGCGTAATGGTCGCTGCAGTTTTTATTGAATTCTTTAGACTTATATTTCCAAGTATGCGGCTGCTGTTGTTGTGATTAGCATTGCTGCTGCTGCTGCTGTTGGAATTACTATTGTTGCTGCTGCTGCTATTGTTATTGTTATTGCTGTTGTTATTGTTGTTAATTGTGGCCGTATTACTGGTAATTGCACTCAGTGTTATGCTACTTGGTAACGAAGTGGCAATTTTGCTCAGCTGCTGCTGTTGTTGCTGCTGCAATGTAGTTGTTGTTGTGGCCGTAGTGCCCGTGTTGGTGGAACCCACCAATGACTGCCCATCTGCAACTTGGGATTGCGTTTGTGCCTGTTGCTGTTGCTGAGCCTGCGTCTTGCGTGCCTCCACAATGGCACTGATTGTCAAACCATTTTTGCCTGCCACAATTGTTGTCGTCTTGGCACTTGTCTGCAACTGTTGTTGTTGTTGCTGCTGCTGCTGTTGCAGAGGCGGCTGCGTTGGTTGTGCCATCTGCTGTTGCTGCTGCTGTGTGGTTTTCTGTATGACAACCCCCGTATTGGGCAAACCATTCATGTGTGTTGTCCCCGTCAACTTGGTCTGTTTGTTTTCTGGTCCTCCTCCATCCATAATCATTATCTGTTGTTGTTGTTGCTGTTGCTGATGTTCCTGTTCGCTAAATGTGCGTTTAAGCTGACGAATCTTGTGTTCCTCCTCGTTGCTGGCTGCTGTTGGCTTTTTTCGTTCCTTTCGTGTGTTTTTTACAACCACTGAGTTTTTGCCGCGTAAACGTATCTGCAGTGGAGGAACACGTGGCTCATTTAGGCCAGCAACTGTTTGTTGTTGTTGCTGTTGTTGCTGCTGCTGCATATTGCTGTAGACAGGATGATGCTGATGTTGCTGTTGTTGAAGATGTTGTGGCTGCTGTAGGTGTTGTTGTTGTTGTGATTGTTGCTGCTGCTGTGGCAGCGTTAACAACTGTATTTGTTGCTGCTGCTGCTGCTGCTGCATATGATTGTTATCCATTACGGCATTGAGTTGCACATGCTGTTGCTGCTGCTGTTGTTGTTTGTTGTTGTTGCTGCTGTTCGTAGCCAACTTGCGGCATTTCCACTTTATCCAGCTTGAGTCGCAACTTGATTTTCTCATCGGCAATCGCTGCTGCAGCTGCAACTGCTGCAGCTGCCGTCGCTGCTGCTGTTTTAGCCTTGGCATTTCCCTTGGCACGTTCACGTTTCGGTTTCGGAGTTGTTGTTGTTGTTGTCGCCGTTGTTGTTGTTGCTGTCGTATCCTTTGCTTTTCGCTCCTTAACACCTTGCTGTAGTTTCTCACGCAACAGATTCGGTTTGCTCTTTTTGCTGTTGTTGCTGTTGCTTGCTGCAGCAGCAGCAGCAAGGGGAGAATTGTTGCCAATCAATGGAGAACTGTTGCCCGATCTTGGTGAATCTGCACTTCCCGCTGATTGCACCTGCTGCTGCATTTGCTGAATTTGCATGGGATGGCACGAGTTGGCAATTTGTTTTTGATTCGCAGCGTGATTCGGCTTTAATTGAGGCGTTTTTCTTGCCCGATTTGAACCGGATTTGTTAGAGGCAAGCGAGTCTCGGGAACGTTCCTGATCGCTGTTAACCGCCTGGGGCAATTGTTGACCGGACATGGCTGAATTGGAGTCCTCCTCGGAGAAGAGATTGTGCGGCAATAGCATATCATTGGCCGGATTGAATCCGCCGTAACCGCTTAAGCCGCTCGTCATGCTACGAAATTGTAGCTGTGTTGTCTCCTGCTCCGCTTCCGTGTCGCTATCATCACTGGCCATTGGTTCCATGTCGCCAGTGTGTGGATTAATGATAAATTGCTTTTGCTGCACATTGCCAATACGTTGCTGCTGCTGTTGTTGTTGTTGTTGCTGCTGCTGCTGCTGATGCAACTGTTGCAATTTCTTTTGAGCTACAAGTTGTGCATTTGGATGTACCACCTGTTGCTGTTGCATTTGATGTGGTGGCTGTTGTTGTTGCTGCTGCACGCGTGTTAACTGTTGCTGCTGTTGTTGTTGTTGTTGCTGCTGCAGTTGCATCTGTCGCTGCATTTGCTGCCGCTGCTGTTGTTGTTGCAATTGCTGCAACTGTGTTAGTTGCTGCCTTTGCTGCTGCTGTTGTTGCTGTTGTTGCTGCAACAATTGCTGCTGATTGTAGGGTTGCATATCGATAATTTGTGATTGCTGCTGCTGCTGTGGCTGTTGCTGTTGCGGCTGCTGCTGCTCCATACAAGCTGGAGCATCTTGCAGCGTGCTAAGTGCATCACCCACATCCATGCCCACCGCTGACAAATTATCCTCAATCATATCCAAGTCCAGATCCTTGGCATCCTGCAACAACGATTCGAGCTCATTTTTATCCTCGAGACTCAGCGTTGAGTCGAGATCACAGTTAAGAGTTGGCAGTAAAGCGTCCAAGTCATTGGTGGTTAAGGCATCGAGATCGGATAATGATATTAATGGATCGTTTAGACCATGGCCAACAACAGTTGTAGCATTTGAAACAACATTCTGTGACTGTAACTGTAACTGTGCCTGTGTTTGTGCCTGCCCCTGCACCTGTTGTTGTTGTTGTTGCTGTTGATGTTGTGGCCCCAATTGTTGACCTGCTACCATTGGCAACATTTGTTGTTGCTGTTGTTGCAGTTGCTGCTGTTGTTGTTGCTGCTGCTGCTGCAGTTGTTGTTGTTGCTGTTGGCGTTGTTGAGCTGTTGCAGCTATTGCTGTTGCTGTTCCCGGTGGCACCATTTCAACAGAATTCGTTGGCCCGTTACCCAAATTGATTTGCTGCTGCTGCTGCTGCAGATTATATTGCATCTGATAGCGTGTGAATTCTTGAAAACTGCTTTTTGTTGCCGAGTCCATGGGCTTATTTAAAGCGGGCCAACGTGAATTTGCCGCCGCCTGATTATAATCCGGTGGCGGTGCTACAGGTACAAGGTGTGCATTTTGCATATTAGAGATTGCATTCAGCTCTTTTTGCTGCTGCTGTTGTTGTTGAAGCTGCGCTAATTGCTGCGGGTGTGGACTATTGGGCGCTGTCGACGGCGACAACATGGCTGATTGAGGCGGCGGCGGCTGTTGATGATTTGCCATCAACGGACTATGCATCGAGTGATGGCTAGAGGCAGGTGAATGGGCAATTGGTGATGCACCACCATGAGTCATAAACTGTTGAGCTTGTGGCGAGGACAGTGGCATACTCATAAGTCGCTGCTGCTGCTGCTGCTGTTGCTGTTGTTGTTGCTGCTGCTGCGGATGTGGTGGTGGCGGTGGCAAACCCGCACGAATTTGCTGCTGTCTCAACTGTTGCTGTTGCTGTTGCAGGCTTAGATTACTGAAGCAATCTGTTGAAATTGAGCATAATGCAATAGATTAGAAATACTGTTTGTTTGTAGTTCATTAAAAATTGCTTACCATTTGGCTGTTGTTGTTGTGCAAGAAACTGTTGTTGTTGTTGCTGTTGTTGTTGTGGTGGCATAAAGCGCGGTTGCATTGCTTGCAGCTGATGTTGCCGCTGTTGTTGCAACTGCTGTTGTTGTTGTTGATGCACCTGCTGCTGTCGCAGTTGAAAGCGATGAGTTGCTTGTCCCGCATTATACAAATTCGTTGTGCTGCTGGGACTAAGCAACATCTGCTGCTGCTGCTGCTGCTGCTGTTGTTGAGGTTGCATGCTGCGCATTACCAGAGATGCACCGCCACCAGTCGGCGATGCTGGCACCATTGAGTTAGACGGCATATTTCCATTTCCATTTCCATTACCAGTTCCACTTCCATTGTCGAGTGGCGTCATTCCACCAAAATCGCTGGGCGTAGCCGAATTGCAGCGCATGGGAGAGTTGGAGTTAAGCATTTGGGCTGGACTGGGACTCATGCTGACAATGGGCGATTGCGGTGTTGTTGGCGCCGTTAGCTGTGGTGACTTCAGTTGGCTTGTCATTGCATTGCCATCGTTTTGCAGCAGATTCACCAAAAGTGGTGATGATATTGCAATGTTATTGCTGCCCGTTGATGTGGCTGATGTTGCTGGCGTTGCTACTGTTGCTGCTGCTGCTGCTGCTGCGCCTGTTGCTGATGATGTTGACATGTGATAGCTTTGCGTTGTTGGCTTTGCATTGGCTGCAACAGCTGTTGAATTGTTATTGTTATTGTTACTATTGTTATTATTATTATTATTATTATTGCTTGATGCAGTCAGACTCGAGCTTGGTCCTAGACCAGGATATGGCGGCGGCGGATGTATAAATTGAGATTTATTGTGGACTCCTACTCCTACTCCTACTCCACCATCACCATTTGCTGACGCTTGATTGTTCAACAGCTTGAGCGTAACATTTGGAGGCGCCGATGGCGGTGGCGGTGGCGGAGGCGGTGGGAGTGTACCAAGACCAACACCACCACCACCACCACCGCCAACAATTGTGGATTGTGTACCAGCCGTCTCTCTGACCTGCAGGACACGTGCCTGCCGCATGCTTTCAAATGGGAAATCCCTTGGCACATTGAGTGCACCAGCTGGCGAAGGCAAATGCGGTACCTTGCCCTCCATTGGACACACCGTGTTCGGGGACTTGAAAACAGGCGGCGTTGTTGCCGCATTATTACCGTTATTACTGTACTGCGTTGGCGGCATCTGTGGCGGTGGCAATGACAGCGGCAGCGTTTGCTGTTGCATTATTTTTGGCTGCTGCTGCTGCTGCTGCACATTTCTTCGCTGTTGTTGTAGCTGAATGTGCTGCTGTTGCTGCTGCTGTTGGCTTGAGATTGCATCGCTTTGCGACAGTTGCACAAGTCGCTGCTGCTGTTGCTGCTGCTGTTGGTGTTGCTGCTGCACATAAGCTGCCTTGCTTGTACTGGGGCCATCGAATGTGGGTGCCGCCAAATGTGTCGCACCCGCAACGCTGAGAGCGGCTTTGTTGGAAGACGTGCCAGCCGCCTCAATTGCACCGCCTGCAACATCGTTAAAATTATCTACAAAAAAAAAACGGTTGGTTAGAAAGGCAAGGATAAGTAAGCAATAACAACATTTGCATTTCTAAAGTTAGCCAAGTGAAAGAATTGGGCGACCCAAATTATACCAAATTCCATCTAAGGATTCTTTGAGACGAGGCCCAAAATAATTTTTAATAAAAATTAGTTAAACAAATACAATACCTTTTAATTTAATATCTTGTCCTCCAACTTTTAAAGTTATCACAGAATCGCCTTCAGGCTGCACGGACAGAATACCGAGGGCACGCAGTGTGGGATTTCCCTCGGCGGCCAATTGACGCAGTCGTTGTGCTGCATCCCAGGGCAGAGACACCGATATCCGCACTGACGGTTCAAGCTGCTGCAAATGCGAGAGTTTGCAATTAAAATGCATAACAGAATTAATTAAATTATAATGCAAATTCGTATCAACACAATTCGTCAAATCAAAAAATAAAAGCGAAAATAAATTAAGAAAAGGAAGCAGGCAAAGGAGAAACAGTGAAATTGCTAGCGACGTGAGATTTATCGATATACACATATATTTTCATTAATCGCCTATCGCTGGTGGTGGTGGTGACTACATTCACATCGTTGTTGTGCAGCCCTGGTCACACAAATTATGTACATTTGCACTGCACAATACGCACAATAAATTACTAATTTCAAATTTTCTTAAATAATATATTAACTGATTTCCATTGAAATATAAACTGCGAGTGGCAAGCAACAGCAAAAACCAATTAAACATTTTCTGACATTTGTTTTGTGCTGCTGCTTCTTCGTGTAGCGTGCGAGCGGGATGGCTATATGAGCTTGTTGGAAATTCCAACAACAAATTATTTCAACAACAGAAATATTATATGGAATTAAATTCACATATATATTATACAAACGGAGGCACTCACTAAAAATGAACACAATAACATTTAATTATAAAAACTACAATTACTGGTAGCTAAATTCACAAAAATAAATAATTTTTTGTCATTTTTAAGTGGCCACAGGTTGCTCACGTTCTCTCACTTATTGTTTCTTGTGTTATCGATACCCCGTCGCCATTTTTCTTCTGGGCTCTTTTGGAAGGGTGTGTGTGTCAGTGTGCAAGAGGGGAAAAGGTAACCAAAATACAAATACTGCTTGTGCTGTGGCCAACGGCGGCCAGTGGATCGCGCGCGGCGCCTCACAAAAATCCCAAAAAATAGAACACAACACACACACACCCCGCACACACATTGAACGCATGACACGTTCAAAAAAAAAAAAAAAAAAAAAGAGTTTTGCTGTAAATGAAAACTACGTGGGTGACGCAAGTGTGTTCCTCCCACCTACCACCTCTCCACTCCACTAGCAGCAATAGCTTCTACACCACAAATGCAATAATCGCAGATCAGCTGTTCGTTTTCACCAACTTGATGGCGGCAAACGGCAAAGAAAGCTAAAGCTTGGGGTTTGCGGGGGGCGAAGTGAACAGGAGCATGAAAGGATTTGGCTTTATCTAAACTCCACTCACCTGTTTAAGTGGCATATCATCACACGGCAATCGCAACCGTCGTAGATTTAGATTGGCAAAGTGTTGCACAAATTTAGCATTTATAGCACAATCACACTACACAATTCTTATTTATTTTAATATTTGTAGAATCACGAATGCGTTTCGAAATCATCATCAACATTAACATCGTGATCGATAAATAAATTCGATATCCAAATTAGATGACGCTCATTTGGTTTATCTCGTCCTTTTTTGCATTTAAACAATTGCATTTTTGCACTGCGCGCATTTTCTACTTATTTTTTTTTTTTTTGTATAACGTACGTTAGCTTTTTGTTGTTGTTGTTTGTTTCCACACACTTTCTTAAATTGTTATTGCTCACGTTACACACACACTATCTGCTTGTTGTTGTTGTTGTCCGTCTCAGCGGCTGATGCTTGTAAACATACATATATATATATGCAAGTACACATGTATTTATCAGTAGCTACAAATTAATTTGTTATAATTTCACTTGATTTAGAGCTTTATTTAACCGCTGCATCTTTATTGTTGTATCCGACGCGCTTTTCGTATTTAGACAACGACAACGTGTGGTGCGGACCAATCGGGCAGAGGCGAGCGCAGCACTTGGGCGCTCCTCTGCTGCTGCTGCTGGCTTCTCTGCTGCTGCTGCTGCTACTGCCGATTGTAATTTTCGTAGTTTTCTTAACGTTTTGAAATGCTGTTAACTGCATGAAAACGCGCACATTGCTATTTACAAATTTATTAATGCACTTCTCACAGCTTTAACTGAATTATTGTGGTCTTATTGTTGTTTATTTCATGCATACAAACTAATAATATTGCTTTTCACTGGCGCACAATAATTTTCTTGTCACGATTTGCGTTTTGAACAAAAATTTCGGGCGTAAATTAAGACGATGTGCGAGCGGGTAAATAGTTTATAACCACACATGCAGTTAACTGATTATTTATGCTTGCTTTTTAGCTTATTGCTATGTCTATAGCGTTGTGTTTTTGTTGTTTATTTTGTACAAAAATCTTCCTAATTATTGAAATTCCACGAACAATAACAACCGCCATTTGCATTCGCCTTTAGTGGTAGCCATTTTTATTTTCCAGTCAGTGTTAGCCCACTGTATTGCCATAAAATAACCTAAATATGACCAAATTATTGTTTTCAGGGCTACCATATCAAGTAACTATTTGAAAATATGATATTTTCAGAGTGACATTTATTTGTTTTCCAAGTTCCTGGCATTAATTAAAATATATTTTTCTCATTATAAATATTATTAAACCAAACATATTTATTTTATAATAATTAAATTCGCGTGAAAATTCTTATTAGAATACAAATTAAATTTACTTACGGTGAAAATCAGAATGCTTCTAATCACAAATTATAATAACATAGTATAAAATAATAACTTAGCAGGCCTGATTTAAAAAATATACAATGTACTTTCGAAAATGTTTCTTAACTACGAAAATTGGACTTGCTCACTGTTGGCAAAACGCATTAATTAATTTTCGAATAAGATTTAAGAAAAAAACATAATTGAAATATTAACCATTTTAAAATTAATTTAAAAATGGTTAATCTATAATAGTTTTAAAGTTATAATTATAAGGTATGTGCCTGCGTTTATTTAAATAAATTATCAATTTTAACTAATAAAAATATATCGACACTTTGTCTGCCAATATTGATTGTATGGCAACATTTTTAGAGTGTGGCAACAAAACACAGAGTGGCAACGCTCATTAGGCATTTGTGCAGAGTGGCAACATTAGCAGTGAATATTCTTTGCAAATGTGAGTAAGATAAAATAAAAAGTAATTACGAATTTTAATATTCTGGTCTTTATTAAATTCTTATAAATATATCAATCATTTAATTGAGGCGTCCGAATTTAGAAGTTGTATTTGCTTACATAACGCAGAGTTTGTTTGATCGGCTATTGCCGCACATAAAGTTACATAACAGCTGACGACCAACAATCGAAAATCTTTTTGCAGTTCTCTCCGTTACTGAAAAACCATGGCCAACACTCCAGCAACCTCCAGCGCCGCCGGACCCGTTCTGCGTGGTCTGCACAATGCCACCATCAAGCGTAACCTGGCTGTGGCACTTGGTCTGACAGCCGTAGTTACCGTCGCCTACAAAATGTTGGTCAACGATCCAAAGAAGGCCGCCTATGCTGAGTTCTACAAGTGAATATTGCATTTTACTTCCTCACAATACAAAGTGCTTGAATTTTATTTAATATTTGCAGGAAATATGACGCCAACAAATCCTTTGAGCGCATGAAGGCTGCCGGCCGTTTCCAGTCGTGCTAAGCGAATTATGGAGTAGTTCAATAAGTCATAAAGTGTGTTACTATGCTGTATTGAAAACTAAATAAGATTTCAATTCCAATGTGCGACGCGTTTTAACGCTGTTTTATTTCTGTGCCCTCATCGCCCCAATAAGTATAGCTCGTAGATTCAGGCTTAATGCCTTTTATTTATTGGTATTTACAATCTTATCGAATTAGTGCACATAACAAACACAAAAACTAGAAATATATATGTATATACGAATGATCGCATGTAGAAAGAACATTTTAAAATCTAATGGCAAAGTCCTTGTAATCCAGTCGGTTCAAATTGCTTTGATTTCGCAGTTCGCATCGCTCGATTTGACAACCCGGTGAACCCTCGCTGGATAACCAGGTGATCCTATAAAAATATATTATAATTAGATTTGAAGCTAGAAATGTTATTATTCATTTAATGATATAGAAGTGTAAAACAGAATTTGACAATTTGCTATTAAATCTCTATACAACTTTTCATCAAAAAATTTAAGCATAGAAACAGAAACATTATGTACTAGTCGATTCCTAGATTTTATAAGGGCTTGAAACAAATGTAGAACTCTTTGCAAGGGCATAATAGCAGCTAGATTGATCAATACTTACATTTTGTCCACCTCCACCTTGGGTCCCTGCATTTTGCCAACAATTGTACCACGCTTACTGTTTTTCACCCAACCTGTGATTCCCGCCTTGGTGCAACGATCTCTCGTGTCTTTTGTTAGATTTAGACCTGTGGATTATAAGTACAATACGAATTTATTACAAAATTACTTAGAGACCTATTGTTTACTGCGAAATCAAATGTATGTATAAGAAAGCCAAGGACATTCAGCAAATGAGCTACTTGTCTATTGCTTATTTTTAGCATTAGCAGATTTCTAGTCTTATCTTTTCGAGCACACCACTTCCTTGCACTACCTTGCACATGTCCATACACCTCGAATTCCAGTGTAATCAGTTGACGTATATCCGGAATACCCATTGTGACCTGTTTAGAGTGCTTAACGCGTGATTATATAAAGTTGCGATCGAAATTCGAGTTACTCAATTGGTTTTTGTTTTTTTTTACAAAATATATACACGAAAACTTTAACACATTGTTTTTACTTTGTTAATAATTATGATTGTAATATCGTATGACCCAGCTATTTTTTTTTTTTTTTAAGTACATAAAAATATATATATTTAAACGTTTGCAACTATTTTTGTTACAGATTGCAATTGCGGGTGTGATTTTCAGCAAACCGTCGACAAATTCAAACTAAAATGCCAATTTCTCTGTATTTTACGCTTTGCTAACAATATCAATTGCTTTCTATTTTGCGCTTTCGATTTGTATTTTCGACTACGTATTTATTTTAGCTGCGCATTTTTTTAGCCCAGTTTCCTTTTTATCTTTTTGTCTCAAGCAATTTTTGGCCGTACGATTCAAACATGACTATCGCTATATACCCTACGCATACTTAGTCTAAGAGTTTCTATACGAAGTATTAATGCATAGAAAATTTGATAAGGGTAGCTATAAGACGTCGAATAGCCAAAATTGAAAGAAAACTCGAATAATGGTAATAAAGAGTACGTGTGAAACTTTCATAACGATCGTTTAAAGTTTTCGTGTAAAGCAAAAGATATTTTGAAAAACATGTTTGACATCAATTAAATTTTGATTAAAAAATCAATAAAAAGGCTTAATACGATTCGCTTCCAAATCTAATGAGTTTTTGCTGGGTTTTTACCGTTATAAAATTTGAAAAGATGCAAGGAAATTTCGAAAACAAACAATTTTATTAAAAGTAGATGTCATAAGAGGATCCTAAATATTTTATTTTGTACTAATATTTTCATTTTGTGCGTTTAGACTTATAGTTCTCAAAACCATTAAAGCTTTAAGTCTCCCGTCTGCTTGGCCATACTGCTTTGTTGTGCAGGCAGATCAGGTTTTATGTTTGAGAAAAATCTACTCATGTAGCTTTAAGTTCAAGGGCTTAAAAACATTCACAAAGGATCGTTTTATAAGCACTAATGATCCTATGCGAATTTTTGAATTGTGATTAATTCATACATCCGCAAAGCTCCTGAATCTGAAAATTAAATTCTTAGTTATACTCGTAGCGGGCAATGTTTTATCCAAAGTTAACCAAAATAAATAAAAACTAATCATTTATTCGTACAACATTTAGTAAAAATTACATTTTCTCTCTGTTTTATATGTAACTAAGCAATAAATTTTTGAAAATGTTCCACGTTTTAGAAAGGAGTAGAAATTTTGATTTAGATAGATTGCTGGATTCAAAAGAAAGTGCTGCACTCTTCAGAAAATTACAATTACAAAAAAATTCACTATTTTTGCTAAAAGGCAAAGTGAACTTAACAGAAACTAAAGTAGCACATTCATAAAGAAACACACTGTTTTCTTTTAAAAAGTATATTTTTTATTAAAAATTGTACCTCTCTCTAGAAAAGTTTTACCAATTGTGAAGTGCTTCAAATCTATAACACAACTTCTTATATACAAAGCTGACAATTTGCACTAATGTACCCTAAAATTGTTTATCAAATTTTATTATAGTAAATTGTACTTCTCGATTAATCGATGCAGCCTAAAGGTACAGCAAGTGCCCTTTGAAGAAGAGAGTCTAACCTTGTTCTTGCAGAAAATTCATTCACCATATAATTTATGTACAATACATAGAGAAATGTCTATGTAATGCTTACATAGACATTTATACAGCATGTGCGGCACTTTGTGTGCTTTTGGTAATGCCAGGAATGACAAGTGCATGGGTTGAACCTCTAAAAGTCTCTCGATGAAAGCATATGTATATATTTCACTATATATTTGTCTATTGTATTTACAATTATTTATTATTTATAGGTGTGTGTTTGTATGTTTGTGTATCGAAAGCGAAATTGAAATTGAAATTTCAATGTACAATGTACTTACAAAGTGAAATCGAAAACAAAAAAAAAAAAAAAACATAAAACATAAAACACAAATGCAAATACACAAATACAAATTTCGTATAATCGTATGTGATATAGTATAGTATAGTATAGTATAGTAATCATCTTTTGTACAGTTCTAGATAAAATTATAGAAGGCCAGAAACCTAGGGCCAATGTTTTAAGTATGCTTGATTCAATCAAGCATCGATTATGCACGAGTTACAATTAAGTTAATGATTTTAAAATTAGTTTAACACCTAATATATAATATTATATATATATATAATATTTTATATATATATATATATATATATATATATAGTTTAAATGGTAACGGAAACAGAAAGAGTATCTGGAATTCAAGCTCTCAAATGATCTGTGCTGCCGAGTGCGGTTTCTCGATAAGGCTATGCTGTGCCTCCATATCCTTCTCCAAATTCTTTCCCAGCGCCACATGTTCCGCCTTAAGATAATAATGCGGCGGATCAGAGTGCCCGTTATTTCGACATTGTTCCGATTCCAACTTCTTGCGACGTTCGCGCAGGAAATGCAAACGAACATAGTTAATCGGTAGATGGACGCACTCAGCACCCGATCCCTCCGCATCGATGAATACTCCACGCACCAGTATGGAGTTGGAACACTTGAGGGCGGCGAGCAGCAGAAATGGTATAATGTGTGTGATCCAAAAGCTCATTATGCGATCATCTAAATAGCAAATACAATTCAGTCATTTAATTATAAAACTTTACAGAATAATGCTGCCCATCTTACCTGGATACACATACACATCGAGCAGATTCCAAATGCCACGCCAGGCATTAACCGCTCCAAAGAAGAGCATTAGATAGTATATATCGCAAATGATGAGTTTCAAGATGCCACTGATGCGACGGCAGACATAACGCATCAGCGGTTGTATAACAAAAGTTACAAAGACAGTCAGGTAGCCAATGAGCTGAAAAATAAATAGGTAAATGATTCGATTGATATGATTTTGAGTGGATTTAATAGAGTTGCTCACCAGCGAACCCCACGCGGACTTTGCCTTGTCCTGCGGAAACAGGGTTAGATCAAATATTCCCCACAAACCACGCCAGGCAATCACCACCAAGGTGCCAATTACAAACACCGAGAATAACGTGTCCAGCAGATAGAGGCCAGGTTGATTGAAGCCCTATAAAATTAAGAACAGTTGGTTAATTTAATTTTGGAAAACGCACATTTTTTTAAATTATAGATTAAATTTTAATGTTCAGACCATTATTAATACAATTCTATTAGAAATACTACAATTAATTAATGCTTATAGCTGTAATACATATTCTTAGAGACCACTTCTTATTAATCTGATAGAAACGTCTTTAATTTTAAAGACCACAAACTACAGCAAGCGTCTAGTTTTATCAAAAAGATTAAAAAATTAAGAATATTATTAAAATTCTATATATTTTAAGAATATTTCTGTTACGCTATTAGAGGCAGTTAAGAATTCTATGTAAGGTTTTCTTTTCTTACATTTACAATGACAGAGTTTTAGATTCATATCTTTTAGAGACGTGTCTTTGGGCAAATTAATCACTTTTCCATTAGCTTAAGCATTGCACATTTTATAATACCTTTTAAAATGTTTAAAAGTTTCTATTTAATTTGGAAAAAAAGTAGTTATAAAGCTTATGATATTGAATTTCGTTATCATTAAATCAATGTTAACCGAATACTTCCCATTCATGAATTATAATCAAAAATTTTCACTAGCAGTAGTTTTTTCAATGCTAATGAAAATTTAATTATATTAACGTTGAATTTGTATAATGCACGGCAGTGAATTGACAATTTTATTAGAATTACTATTTAAATGCAAGTTAAAACAAAAGTTCATTGGTATTTCAATCTTTTAATGCCAATGAAACGATTAATTATTTGAAAAAAAAACTAATTAATTAGGAACAAGTTTGCTATTCACGACATTGTTGTCTGTTTAATAATGTTAAAAAATTAGAGTTTTATTAGGACAATAGTTTTCAATGATAATGAAAATGTATTTATAATGACTAAAGTCAAACTGTATAAAAGTGTGACATATAAAATAAAATAATTTGCCTTCAATCATATTTATTTGAGCATTCTCTGTTAGATAAAAAGAAATGCTGCAGTTTTTCAGAAATTCGCTATATAAGAAAGGTTGAAAAGTTGTTGTTTTAGGTTCTTCCATAAGTAAAGAAAGGTTTTCTAAAATTAGTTATGCAAATTTTACTGCCGAATTTTGGGAATCGTTTAAATTAAACTCACCGAAATCTTAAACATAGTGTCCACCTCGAAGTAGTCACTCTTGTGATCCATGGTAACCGTATAGGGAGCAGCGCCGAGATTCCGTAAAGTTCGAGTTCCGACCAAGAAGAGTAGTGCCACAAGGGTGACTACAGAGATAATGGTCAGGGAATCGATGCTGGTTAACCAATCGCAGATCATCCACGATCCACGCCACATATTCACACAGATAATGCCAAAGACGGCGGTGTAAATACGTGATATGACATAGTAGGTAAGCCGTCGCTTGTCCGGATGTATGTGATCCTTGAAGAAATTCTGCGTCATAATGAATATAAAGTGTCCAAAGCCGCCAATTAGAAAGGAGCACAGCGCTGAAAGGGGCAGACTGCTGGGGAAGAGCAGGACACCCATCAGTTCCCAAGTGCCACGCCAGTAGGCGATAACACAGGGTGCGACGACGAGGCAGGAGAGCAGCACGTCCAATAGTTCCAGCATCAGCTCATGGACATCTCGACGCGGTGCATCCGGTGAGTAATGCTGGCTGTGCTTCTCCTGCTGATGCTTGTGTTGACTACTGTGATGCAGGTTCAAATGGGAATGGGTGTGGGTGTGTGGATGGGAATGGGTGTGCGGATGGGAATGGGTGTGGGGATGGGAATGGGTGTGTGGATGGGGATGGGCATGGGAACGGTGTAGATGTTGCTCTGTCCCCGTTGGCGCGCCATGGCATTGAGATTTGCAACTGCTGACGATAATCGGCGTTGGTCCAACCGATGTGCACTTGTCCGTGGTCAACATTTTTGTGCCGACTTCCGCGTTAGACCAACTCAATAATTATTAATTTCTCAAATTGCTAATTACTAATTAGTGTTTTCGTCGTAATGGATGAGGGGTCAAACCGACCGACTGACTGACTGACTGACTGCCTGTCTAGCTGCTCCTGTCACGGCACAAACTGAACCTGAACGTCTCTCAACTGTTCATCTGCGTTTTAATACTGTTTTTGCAGTGGCTTCGGTTTTGGCGAATCGCAAATGTTGACATTGTGTTGATTACTGAGAGCGCGCTTTCCACCCCTTACACCTTCTACAGCTGCTGCTGCTCCTCCGTCACCGTCAGCTCGGGCTCATGCACCGCCGCCTCCTTCTTTATTCTTCCTGCAACGATTGCTGCTGCACCGCTGCACTGATAATATACTCCGTGCACTGATAATTATTATAGTAGTTAACTATTTGTCTGATTGCCAGTCAGTCTGTCTCTCTCTCTCTTTCTCGCTGTCTGTCTATCTATCTCGATTGTATAATCCACATTCCCATCCAGCGATGCCTCTATCTCCGTTGCCGTACCTAAAAGAGAGAGAGAGAGATAGAGAGAGTGAGAATAATCATTAAATAATGCCACGCGATTTGCATTAGCTTTACGACTCACTCGAGCACTGAGCACTCGATTTCAGTTGACGAAATACTATAATATAACCAGGTTTATTTTTTGGATCTTTACGACGTTGTTTGTCACCAGGCTCACAATTGCATCTTAACTCTGGCAAATGCAATTTGTTTAATCAAGTCTAAATTAATTTACTACAACGCGTGTAATCAGCTAATTGCGAGCATCTAATCTAATATTTAAAGTATTATAAACTTTCAATTTCCAGCAAACAATAATAAACCAAATATCTTTCATCCTTCATAAAGTTCAGAAATAACTTTTCGTGTAGAAGAACACCTATTTATCAATTTAGCATTATTTATTAAATAAAATCTGAAATTTTTTATTATAGCGCATTAAAAGTATTATAATTTTATTTTGTTGCGAACGTTTATCTGCTCAATTTTAATTCCTCTTTTTAAAAGGCTTTTAGAATAATTTCACAGTAATTGCGTCTAAACTAGAGTTTGGCATGGGCTGATACCCAACCCGACTTTTCTCCAAAACATAACATATCGAGATTTTCGGATTGAGCGATTACCCATAACCGCCTACACCCAACCCGAAATAAGATTTTCCAGCCCATACCCACGAGTACCTGACAAAAATACAGTCCATGCCCATCTCTAATCTAAACAATCTGTTAAAAAAAAACAAGCAACAATTGAAATGTTTTTTTTTGGGTGGACCTGATATCAAAACATGGGCATTACATATGTATGTATAGCTCCAAATACCAAACTTGTTGAATTTCATAGACTTATGATCTCTGGGATTTATTCGTTCTCTCAGACAGTTGAAATCGGGCAATTAGGCTTATCTGGTGATTAAACCTTTAATTAAGTTCATATACTACACTACAGTTTGATTATTTTTGCAGAGGACTGTATCTGGTGTTTTTATAAATAATACCCCAATAAAATAGATCATGTTATAAAAATCAGAAACGCGAACCCAAAAAATTGTGATCTTGAATTGAAGAAAATAGTGAAATTCAGTCGAACACCATTTATACTTTTTATATATGTTTTTTTAATATATTAAAATACATCAATCTTATTTTAAGAATACATTCTACTCCTTTGTGATCTTAAAAACAAGATCTGTTAACTATTTTAAATAAAATTTTATACTCGACGCATTTTTTAAGAGTAAAATCTATTTTTAGAAGTGTTTTTTGGAGTGGGTGGTGGTTAAGAAATAATAAGCAATACATACACACATGTATTGTTTGCATTTGAGATTCATTTATATTTCCTCCTATATTTTTATCCAGTTTGTGTTATATGGAAATCGCAGCTTATCATTTAGGACATAGACTAGTGTCAGTAATTCCTCAGTAAATCGAATCTTAACAAAAAAGCTCTAATCCTGAAACGAACCCAGGAAATTTGTAGGAAATTTTGTATAGGTGAAATCTAAAACTAATCTAAGACTAGTCAGTAGTCGTTTTAGTAATCGGACTACTATATATAAGAAGTAGTAGTATTAATAATATTCCTGTTTTGAAGAAGTTCTCTGGCATTTCTAACTAAATCTGAATAAAGTTTATTTATAACATATAGTATAAAGGAAAGTTCAACAATGGCCTTACATTCATCCCGTTTTACAACGTTTAATTTATTTACTATTTTACCTATGTCCCTCAAGTCCGATTGACTTTTGAAAATGTGACCTGTAAAGTGATTGCCTTTTTTTCGGCTACGGGTCAACTGAGGGTGTATGTGTGTGAATGTGTTTCTGTGGATGTGTAGAGGTGTGAGTGCCCCAACTGTTCACTTAAATATCGCTTGAGTCAAGTACTTAATGGATTCAATTTAAGATGTCATCAACATAGCTAAAATAAAAGTAAAATCCACACATTGTGATAAAAGCGAAAGTGTTCACAGAACGATAAGACATTGACAGAGAGCTACAGATTTGAACTTGTCAGACATGAATACATACTATATACTATAAAGTATAATACAAGATACATTTACAGAAATAAATGATCTTATAGGTTAGGTGCCTATGAGGGCTGGACACGATCTGAACCGAAAGTCAAGGCGTGAAGGCAATCTTTATGTTTAAGTCTGCTTACAGACACGATATTCCTATAGTATATATAGTGTATATATGTATGTAGCAGGTATGTTTGTAAGCTGTGTGTAGATCGTGTGGCTAATTAGACAGACCAAAAACCCAAAACACATGTCTGAAATTGAAATGATTTAAGCGGCGCAGGATGTTTGTGATTTGCGATGTTTGCAACTATTTCGAGAGCACAATAATTAAACATGTCTCCATACATATATCTGTCTCTGTCTATGTCACTATGTCGCTACTCTTACGTTGGCATTGACTAGTTGAAGGTCTAAAAAAAAAAAAAAAATCAAATAAAAATAGTTATTTTTTTGCCGAGTTTGGGTCAAGCGCATTTGCATCATCTAAATCAAAGTGATGAATTTACTACATAAATGAAATGGAAGTCCCGCTGGGTCGCTCATTAAGGTAGTGGGTTGCCCAGCAAGACTTCCTCCCCAGTTGATACTGATGATACTGTTCAAATTACTCATATCAACAGGGACAGCAATAATTCAAGAGAGAGAGAGTGAGTGAGAAAGAATGTTTCAAGTTCAAAAACTAAAAGTAGTTCAGCTAACACACATCAGTTTGCATAATACTATGTAGTACATATCAATCCAATACAATCATATTGTTCTCCAATTATCTCAGCTAATTGACAAGGAACGGGTGACAATACAAATTTCAAATTGTACTCTTTATACCAGGCTTATCAGAACAACCCCCAGCTCTGCTTAGCTCTAAGCTAATTACATTTATCAACAACAACGATCGTCTGCATATATGGTATACCGTATATATCTTATACCCTCTATACCGCATATGTCTCTAATCGAATATTTGCTTTAGTCTAACTGCCTCTATTGTATGGCACTTGTGAATTTTATTACTTTTTACCGCTCTACCGCGAGAATTCTTGTTCAAACAGGTGGATATTTGCATAAGATACACAATCATACAACAATCACACACTACGACAAACAATTGTTGTTTATATAGTTTTGTTTCTGTTTTCCATTATTCGTTAACATTGACAGTCTATATAAATTTTGACAAAGACAATTGCTCAAACTTTAAACATTAATCTAAAATCACTTTTGTGCTTAGAAGTATCGCAATTATATTGCAACGATTATAAATTATTTAGATTATAAATATATATATAAGTGCTATATGTATATAATGAAAATCTTGTAAATGTCAAGAACATAAATTTTTGTAAATCAAAGTTAAAGTTTTATTTTCTATATAATCGCTTATAAACAAACTTATTTTCAAGTGTTTGCTACTCTTCATCCAATAAGATATAAAATCTTTCTTTGAGCTATATTTCTTTCAAAATCATATTATCTCGCTTTAAAATTATCGTCTATGTCAGTCTAAAAATGATATTAATCAAATTTGCAATATTCAAAGCAGTTATCAATTAAAATTAAGCGATAAGATATTGCATGTTTTAAGCTTTAGAGCAAGTTTTAAAATTTTAAAAATTTGGCAGTTGTCTTTATAATACAATCAATTATTATATTTGAATAAAGGTTATTAAAAAGTAACTTTTGCAGAGCTAGACGCGTTAAAGGAAAAAATTAGAAAACTTCAGACCAATCAAATTTAACATCGTTCAATTATGTAATATTAATTTGTAGAAAGATTTAAAACACTTTTTTTGTACTTATTTACTAAAGTAACCTTTTTTCTATATATTTATATATAGGTACTATAAAGTGATAAACAAAATTTTTCTTTTTTGAGAATTGTTGTCATTCAACTAAGATTATTGTTTCTTTGAAAAGTGCTTCAGGAACTAAAATCTAAATTAGGGATCACAACTTGAGTGCAAAACCACTTTAGGAAAGTAGGACAAGAACGAAATTGATTTTTTAAAAACCAAAAAATGTATGTAAACTTTTTGTGAATATGTATTTGTAATCCAGAAAATTTAAAATGTTTAATTATAACTAAAAATTTGTGTAATATCTTTGCTAATATATTTTGACAACAAACTTGTGTCAATAAAATTCAAATAAAATTAAAAAGGACATTGAAAAATCTTCCATAAAAAGTATATAAAATCTTAAATCTACTATGCGAAATTGAGTCCACGTGTTAATAAAAATCAAATACAAATAAAAAGCACGTAGAAAAAACTTCCTCAAATTATCATTTCATAGATCTTAAATCTATAATGCAAAATCGAGTTCACGCAGTTTTTATTTCTATTAAACCCAACATCCAAATAGTAAATTAAAATGAACGGATAATGCCGGATAAGACTCGTGGGCGCCAATTATTTATCTATGTGTGTATTTATCATTCACAAAATCGAGTGTTTAACAAACTATTAAAGCGTTATCAACTATTGATAGAAGTAGAATACTAGGCAAGAAATCAATTGGGTAAGCACACATGTTAAAAGTATAAAAACGAAAAAGAACATGTTAGAAATAGTAAAGCGAGTTGACTCAACTACGAGATACCCTGATTTGAAGACAATAAATTTAATTTTCTAGTTTTTAGAAATTTTCAAGTGTGGTCCAATATTTAGCTGGAAAAGCAAATCATTTATTTATCGAAAGATTAAAGTCTTTAACCCTTATGTGCAGCTTTTTAGATAGATAACTTTGGAGCTTTTTAGCTTCTCGCACAAATATATAAAACACTTCTATAAAGGGTATGAAAAGATAGCGATGAAATAATACAACAAAAAATAAACACACTATATAGCGGTAGCAATTGTTTACCGTTGCAAATTAGCAGCAGTTATGCTGTGGCGGCGTCTCCGGCAACTGCAATTGTGGGTGCGTGTGCGAAAGAGTGCGATAGAGAGGGGACGAGTCGTCTAGTATTTTTTGAATACATACATATGGAACATATGTACATATATTCATATATACATATCTATAGAAAATATGTATATAGTATAGATATTTGTATTCGTATTCGTAACTGTCTATATTACTAATCGCACTTAAATGAATCCCGAACCGAATACTTTGGCCATATTCCTGCCAATGTTTCACTCGCGCACCGGAAGTGAACTATAATTTCTATCGAACGTTTTCTATCGATATCGATTGCTGTTACTTTTTCGGTTTATGTTTAATTAGCCGACCGTTAGACTTTGACGTTTGTCGAAGAAGTTTGATGTTCGAATGAACAGACGCGACTTTTGGCGCTACTATATATACTTATAGAAACATACAGACATACATACATACATGGGCGTACAGACAGCACGACACACACACACGCTGTAGCAAATGCAATCTAGTTTATTTGTACGGTTATTTGAACTCCGTAATATTTTTGCGCGTCGAGCTTACGGCACTTTGGGAGGCTGCAACCGTCGGATTCGTTGTCAGAGTCGTCAATGGCAGCAAAAACAGAACTGCTGAACTGCGTTTCATCTGAGTTTCGGATTTGAACTGAGTTAGGGTCGTCAGCCGTGTCTCGGTCCCCAGATTTCACACTCGTATGAGCGAGCTTATCAAAAAAAAACCGAAAAAAGTAAAAAAAGAAAACAAAAATAGTTCGTAGCGTCATAAACAGTAGCAATCGGTTGTTTTGGATAACTGCCGTGTGCCGTACGTACCGTCGTTCTACCGATCTACAGATCTCCCGATCTACCGATCTACCGATCTCTGAGCTTAACATAAAGCATGCTCATATGCTCGATCTCCGAATTCGGAAACCATCTGCAGAGCTGTTCTGTACAATTTTTAACTTGATTGATTCAAATTTGCTTTCCAACAGAGCTTTTCACCTCAATTGTGGATCGGAACTTTCTGAAAATCTCCTGACACGTGTCCCCAAATATTAGTATGTACTTATGCGTTGACGCACAATAAGTGTTAAAGCTTGTCTCGCTCTTAGCATCTAACCATTTAGTTATATATGAATAACTTAAAATATTAAAAGCATTTTTTATATTATCATCATGTTTAGTTAGAGGTGCAAAAATGGGGCACGGCTGCTTAACAAATTGATAGTAAAATTCTTTTATTTAAATGTAGTTCAATTGTTAAATATAGATCTCTAGGAAAAAACCCAAAAGTTGCTTTTAAGATTTATTCGCAATTTGTAATTGTTAAGCATTGAATGCACACTTAGCACTATTGAAAAGGGCTAAGACTAAGTAATAATACTTTTTCAATCACTTGCACTTAATAAACTCAGAAGAATACATTAAGTAGTACTACTTTATTAATAAATATTCATTTCTCACTCAATACTCATGAGAACCTGCAATCAGTCCGACAACTGCGTTTTGGCGACCAACTTTCGCTTTACCTCAGTGCTTTAATTTATGCGTGAATGAAATTAATTTTAGATAACAAAAAAATATTCAAATTTTATTATTACGATTGTGTAAATATCAAATGAACTCAGAATCAGCAATTACATTTGATAATCTAAAGGTAATGTTATATTATATAAAGACATTTTCTATACACCTTTAAAAAACAAGAAAGAAATCGCAGTTACACAACTACTCGCAACTACACGTTAAGAAATGCACGCATTAATAAGCATGCAAATTTGAAAATTCTTTTTCTGAGGCATGGCATCCAAAACTTCATGACGACAATGCCTTTAGGAATGTCTAGAAAGCTCATGTTTCAAAATTTGTGTTCCTAAAAGTCACAGTTAATGAAATATTCGCCAAAAACATACATTTCATTCGAGGTATTTCTGGTTTTTCGCAGATTATGGGGCTATATAGACTTGGTTTGTGATGCTGATGAAGAATATATATGGTCTGCCTGTGATATATTTTTCACAAGCCCAATATACCCCTCAGAAATTAAAATAATAATTATAGAATACTTAAATTTCTAGTTTTGAATTTAGAACATTTTAAGATCATAAAGCTTCAGTTAAGAAATTATATCTCAAAGTTTGAAATCTTTGAATATTAAATTCTTTAAATAAAATAAAAAAGAGGCTTTAAGTTTCAAATTGTACACTTAAAACATTGTTTTTAACAGTGTACAGCTTGTTGTAGTACTCATTCAAGTTATAGACATTTCTATTAATTTTAGTATCATTTTCAAAATTAATTATTTATGTATTAAGCCAATCGTAACTTTAGCCAATGCAACCTTGAACAATAAATTTCTCTCCCATTGGGGGGGGGAGGGAACTGCATTAGTTTCTACGAGTGTTAAGTATATATGTACACATGAATAAACAAATATAAGCATGCCTTAATATCTTGAAGTATTGACTTTAATTATCGGAAACAAGTAAGATTTGCGATTCCCATTGATGTTTTTAGGGCTATCATTATAGATAAATAGGAAATAATTGATAACATGACAAACCTGTTAGCAATAAGTTTATCAAATCTACATCTGATCTGCGCATACTTTTGCTGGCTCCACAGTAAATTTGTAGTTATGCTTTCGTCACTAGCGTAGACTACCGTCCACAGTGATATATGCTTTAAATTTGACACATAAAATTAATTTAATTATTTAATTCCCCGAAAACATCAACGAGTTTAGGGTGAAACTTAATTTTGCTCATTAATAACCGAAAAACTTTATCAAAAAAATTATTTTTTCAAACTTTAAAGTAATTTGGGATGCAGTAAATAACATTAATTTTTAAATTCGAATCCACTGTTCTAACAATATTTGTAAAATAGCTAAAGATAATGGAAAATGTCTATTGCTTCCAATTCCAAATTTATGCATATGTGCATAGTGTTCGATTTATAGATTAGCATATTACTAAATGTGTGAGACATGATGACGATGCGGTTATAACTGACCTAGCATATAGTTTATGAATTCAATATACAACACAACAAAATCTGTTTTCGATTTCGTTATTCAAATTTAACTGACACACATTTAATTTTTGTTTTTGCAGCAGCAGATCAACTTACTGTTTGTATTTTCAAATGTTATTTATGTGCTATTATGCAAATTAATTGGCGTAGCTAATTAAATCGATTAGATATTAACTGACTAATTATTAACTTATTAGTATTAATTAATGTGGGCCACAACAATTTCTATTTGCATACAACAATCACATCTAGTCGATTCAAGTCGATCGAGTGTTTTCCGTAAACTGAAAAGTTGTCAAATATTTGGGCAAATTCAGAATCCAATCCAATCCAATCCAACCCCGAACGACACCAGACTCTTTTTGTGTAGAGCTGATAACAGCAGTGATAAGGGTAATTGCAAAGAGTATATTAACCTATACATATTTATAAGCCATATAAATATGTACGCGGAATTGTTTTACTTTCCTGCTCTTAATACAATGATTATACATATATACTATATAAATGTATATTTGATTTTACTTACTTTTCGGGGCATCGCGACAACTGAATGTACTTATTTCAGAAATCACACCCATTGGAATCGTGCGAAAACAAACAATTAACGGTGTTGGAGCAGAGCATGTACGGCAAAGAGATACCCTGTAGTTATAACTCTGCTGCCTACATATAACTTGTAATGTTTCGCAATGTAAAGCATACTTTTAGGATCAAATTTTATTAATTATAATTATAAAATATATTTTCTAGTTTGATATTTTACAGAACTCCAATACGAAATGCGTTAAATTTGATGTCTCATAGCAGACATACAATAATTACTGGGTATGCTGAAGTGTCGCAAGTGAACTTTAGCTGGCTGGGTCATAAAACTCGGGCAATGCCTTAGGCTTATCAACACCTATGCTTATCAATATGCCAACGCACGAGTCAGAAGAAACATCTATTAAATGTATTTTAATTTTTTTTTTTGTTTAATTATAATTATACTCTTTACCATCAAATCAGTAGAGTATGCGCTAATTGAATACTCTATACTTAGCTTTCACTATCTTGAAATTAATCTTAAACAGTTTAAAAACAATAGCACTCATAGCATATGTATATATCTATTAATATTTTGGTAATCAGCGTATAAAAACCCAAAATAATCTACTTGTTTTCCGTTGTCTGTCTGCATGATTCAGGGTCGAACTCAGAGAGTATTGACGCCAACTGTATTGGTTATTCCTACTCGGCTGAAAGAATATAATTATTATAATAAATGTATTGAATACTTACCAAGACATATATAGAATGAAGTCGAGTCAATATAGTACAGACGGACATCGTCTGAACGGAATATCTATATCTCAGAGACTATAAGAGCTAGAGCCACCAAATTAGGCAACCAAGTACATCAGATCGGATTTCTTCCCAGATATCGCCGAAACCCATTTCCAAAATGACATATCTTGAGAAGTATTTGAGACGCCTGAACTAAATCCATACTTATTTTGTTAGCGGTAACATTTAGTTCCCGAACATCACTGGTAGACTTTCTCTCTAAGACTTTTGTAGCACTGCTCTCCACATCGATATATTGTTAAGTCTAGCATTGCTTAAAAGATTTGTGGTTCTAGGGACTTTTAAATACATTAGCCATTTCTAATAGCATATTTCCAATATGAAAAATATTTTACTTTTATATACCAAATTAATTTTGCTCTATTTAAAAAATTAAATTCCCTTAAATATAAAATCTTTCAGCTACAGTATGCAGTTATATAAATAATTGAAAAGACACATAAGATTTAACTTTTCATTTTAAATATCTAAAAATTCTATAGTCTCTATTAAAATTATTCAATATTTTTAAGAACATTAGTTTCAAAAAAATTCCTAGAAATAAGTTATTAAATTATATTTCTTACCAGGTAGACAGTTTGCTTTCAACTTATGATATATCAGCTATAGGATTGAATTGCCTAAATAATCGGAGATATTTAGTTTCAGCGTATTTTGAAGAAGAATTATTTACAAAACCTATAAACCGTCAAGTAAAATCTTTTCACCAAGTCTCACTCCAATAATTACCATAAATAATTCATTTTTTAAGATTTTTTTTATTTACTCATATAGTGTGTATGCTTCTGTTATGTATATGGACTTTATATATCCCCAATAAATATGAGTGATAATTTTGTACGTCTCTTTTTTTTTACATCAAAATATATAACAAACAGATTAAGTTTGACTTTTTTGTTTTGTTACATCGAGGAATGCGAAACTACAAACTGCGTTAGACTTAAATACTAATTTAAATTAAAATTAATGGATGCGACAAATGTGCACAAATTTATAGCGTAGTAGTATATATATATATATATATGTATATATTTGGTAAGTTGGGACGTCTAGTGCTGTAGCTGAGGCTCTCAAGGAATGTTGATTTTACCCTTGTTAGATTAACAACTGCCCGGAATCGCAGAGCATGTAGACAACATTGTTTGGACCTGGGTGTTAACAGGCTCTGCAAGACGGCAGTTTTGGATGCTAAGGATGATAATGATGATGGGATGATTTGTAAATGACTTATGCCTAAACATTCCTTGTAGCGCGATATATATATATATAGTTCATTTACTAAGTGTGCTAGCTAGAGTTATTATAATGTTACAATGAAGCTGTGCAATTTCCTTATAAAGAAAACATTTAGAGAGCCAACGAGATTTGTGTATATCCAAATATAAAACTATATATAGATCATAAATGGATAATAGAGAACTTGAGTATTCTGTATGTTGATGTGCGCATGATACGGAAAGTATAGCTAAGTTAACTAGTTAAAGAGTCGCTTCAGTATACTCTGTATGGTCGCCAGGGATTGATCCTCGATAAGGAATGTGCGATGGTTGCCCTCCACTGTGTGCACCTCAACGGGTTTTGTGCAGACCTTTAATTGGAAAAGATATAGCAAGTTAGTAAAAATTCTTTTGTATTATTCTCTTTTCGTTTAACTCACCTCCTTAAGACGATAGTCTTCGTCCAGTTTGGCTGAGTTATCTGTGGGCTTGACCAGCGTGACCTTTGACTTTAGCTTCAGCTGGGGTTTATAGCTATCAGCTAGCACCAGTTTCTTATAGAACAATATAGCTGCTGTGCGAATCTGCATAGAACATGTTCATAAATATATTTAGTTTAGTTTCGTTTCCAAGAGGAAAGTATTAGGTGTATAAAACTTACAGTTTCCTCGGGTTGTTTCATTTCCACGCTCATCAGTTCGGCAAATTTCTCCAGTTTTTCTTCATAAGTGGGTATCAAGAGCAGCAAACGAACCAACTACAAAGTAAAAAATAAAAGTAAAAATTATAAGTATTGAAGAGGGTGTTTTTACCATTAGCTAAGGTCTGTTAAGTCAGACAAGTAGGGATCTATAATATTCTTTGGGGTATACAGACAATGACTATGTATTTAAAAAATGTACAGTGACGAACATACAGTCTATAACGCTTGTCAGATAGGTTTCGTGTGTACTAGAAACAAGAAAGAAAATGTCAGTCGGGCATGCCAACCGTGTAATACCCTCTGAGCTTCGTTTCCAATTATATGAGTTCAAATTGGAGTAGCTGCTGCAAGAACTTAACATGCACACATATTTCTATGTCTATCTCGCTCGCACAGTGCAATGCAGTAATTTCGTTCTATGACCAACGTTTTTAATTATAGTCCGATTTTGATGCAATTTTCAGGATCGTTTGATATTATTTATCTCCAAGTATACGATAAGTTACAAAACAATACGTTAAGAAATAAGTGAGCCAGTGGCATTCAAAGTTACAGCTCAATTGTGCTTTAATTGGGCGTTGGGGGCGTGGCATCCAAAAAATTTTGATGGCATTGTCTTTATATTGCCTCAAGCAACCTACATGCCAAAATTGGTGTTCCTAGGTGTTATAGTTTCTGAGATATTCGCCAGAAACACATATTTTTTGCGTGGTATATCTGGTTTTACGCTTATTGTGGGCAAATGGGGCGTGGCATCGAAAAAAAAAGATTCTTATATTGACTGATTAAATATGTGGTCGATACTGACTAAAACGGATATTTTAGCTCTTACCATCTCCGAGTTCTGTTTGTTCATACGGACAGATAGACGGACATGGCTTTATCGACTCGGCTTGTGATGCTGATCAAGAATATATATACTTTATGGGGTTTGCCACGTCTCCTTCTGCCTGTTATATACTTCTGACAAACCCAATATACCCCTCAGAGGGTATAAAAATATTTGTTTTGATAACTTACCGCCTTGTAGTCAATGTTGGCTAGAACTATGCCAAAGTAGGCCAAAGCGTAGCTCTGTTTGCTGTTGTCGTCATCGACATCGTAGCGCTGCCTGAAGCTGCTGGTGAACCAGTTCACATAGTTGGGTGCACCGTCCAGCATAATGACACTGGCAATTTCGTTGGTCTCCTCCAGGAAGGCGGCCATCACATAGGTGAGCAGACAGCCAAAGGAGTAGCCAGCCAGTTTGTAGGGTCCCTTGGGCTGCACCGTGCGCAGTTGTTTAATGTAGAACTTGGCCGCCGCCTCAATGGAGTCCGTGGGCACCGTTTTGGTGAACTGTAGACCATAGGCGGGAATCTCTAGACGCTTGGCCAGTGGGGCGAGGGCGGTGGCAAAGCCCTCAATGGGTGACATAAAGAAGATGGGTGTCTGTTTGCTGTTGGCTGGGGCACTTGTCTCGAGACGGATTATCTCTTCGGTGGGTATGAGATCCGTTGTGAAGACCACCTGTGTGCCATCGCCCATGGGACTGGCCGTTCTCGATGGTGGTTTTGGCTTGGCTGCAGCCGGTTCCGCTGTGGTTGTTGTTGTTGTGCTGCTGGCAGCTGGTTTCACATCCTCCCCCCCGTCCATTTGTTTAAGCGCACCGAAAGTCAATTGGCGAATCTCTTGAGTGGACAGAACAATGTCAAAGTTACGCTCCAGGGTTTGCTTGATTTCCGCTCCCATCAACGAATCCATGCCGAGGTCAGCCAGTGAAGAGGCATCCTGAATGTTCTTGGTGTCGCGTAGTCCCAAAATGTTCGAGATGGTAGAGATGAGACTGACGCCAGCGGAGGAGTCCGATTTGCGCTTCTCGGCCACCACCATGGAGGCGAGCACTGGATGCGGTTGTTGCAGGAACAAATCAATGGTCTGCAGGCAAGAGGGCATACGTTGGGGCAAGGTACCGCCAATGACCGTATCATTGTCACCCAGATTGTCCAGCACCAGACCAGTGTCTCCAATGGCTCCCCATTGGATCGCTGTGCCGGGAAAGCCGCTCATTTGACGCTGCTCACAGATGCGTTCCATGGCCGAGTTGGCCAAACCATAGTTGGACTGTCCAATGTTGCCACGTCCGCAGGACACACTCGAGAAACAGATGAAGTAGTCCAGTTCCGTGCAAATAGTACGGGAATACTGGTCCAAGTACTTGGTGGCCGTCACCTTGGGATCTGCCACGGTCTTAAAGTCCTTTGCCGTCTGATCCTCAATCAGAGCATCACGCAGCACCGCAGCCAGATTGAAGATGCCACCGACCAAAGCCAGTTTGTTGCTGCTCTCCAGCAGTTTCTTTGCACCCGCCGCTGTGGTCACATCATTGGTATCGATGACCACCTTAACGCCACGTTCCTGCCAGCGCCGGATCATGAGGCCCTGGTAACCGGTCTTGACACCCGATCGAGAGGTGAGCACAATGTAGCGTGCTCCTCGCGTCACCAGCCAGTTGGTCAGCTCCAGGCCAAAGCCACCCAAGCCGCCCACCAGAATGTAACTCTTCTCTGGATGCATGTAGGTACGTGGAATGGCGTTGATCAGACGCGGCTTGGGCACCAGCGCCTTCTTGCCGTCCTCCTCGTCGCGCACCTTGATTACCACCTTGCCAATATGTTTGCCCGATGCCATGAAACGGAAAGCCTGCTCCACCTGCCTATCATTGAACACCGAAGTGGGTAGAGGCACCACAGCACCGCTCTTGATGCCATCGGCTACAAGGGAGACCACCTGCTTCTGCATCTGCTCCTCACCCTCCATGACACTGTCCAGTAGTATGCCATGGAAGGAGGTGTTCTTGAGGAACACGGACATACCCAGCGGACTGTTGTTGCTCAAATCGAATTTGCCGATCTCGAGGAAACGTCCGTTCAGTCCCAGACAGCGGACAGATGCCTGTAGCTTCTCCTCGGACAGTGAATTGAGCACAAGGTCAACACCTTGTCCTTTAGTTTCCATCATGACCAGTTGCTCGAAGGATGTGTCACGGGAATTGCCAATGTTGCGTGCCTGGAGCTTGGGGAAACGCTTCAAGAGGAACTCACGTTTCTCCTTGCTGCCCACCGTGGTGAAGACAGTTAGTCCATGGTGTAGAGCCACTGAGATGGCAGCCTGGCCTACTCCACCAGATCCCGCATGGATGAGAATGCGTTCACCCTTCTTCATCTGTCCGCGCACCAGCAGGGCATAGTAGACGGTGGCATAGACACAGGGCACCGTGGAGGCCTCCTCCATTGTCCATTTGTCGGGGATTTGCCACATCATGCGCTTGCTGGCCAGACAGGTGGTTGCCAGCGACTTGGCCGGCACCATGGCCATGACACGACGTCCAGCGGTGTCCCGGCCTGCAAACTCCAGACCCAGCACACAATCCTGTTCGGCCAGGTCACCGGGTAGAGCGTCGGCAGCCAGTTTACCCGAAGACAACATGACATCGCGGAAGTTAACCGGAGCATAGTAGACGGTGCAGCTTTCCAAATCCTGCTTGGCGGCCACATCTGCCTTGGCAGCCTCGATCCACTTGAGGGAGGCCAAGTCACCCTTGACCAGGGCATTGACATAGGCATGCTCCACCTGAAGCGTGGCCTGTTGCGTCTCCAGCTTCAGATGACGGAAGCTTCCCCAGTTGCCGTTCTTAAGTACATTGGAAATCAAATCCTTTTCCAACTGCTTGGCATATAGTGGTGCCGTCAAGGAGAACTTCTCGGCTACCTTGTCCTGGACAAAGACTAGACGCGCCAGTTTACCGCCCTGCTCATTCTTGATGCAGGTCATCAGGCCAACGGCGCCAAAGAGCTCCTCATGCTGACAGACAATATAGACGTACTGCTCCTCGGTGGAAGCTGTGGCTAGAGCAGCCTTCAGTTCATCCACCCAGTTAAAGTTCTGTTCTGTGACCTGGACAATGATGGACTTGCGGCTCTTGAGGTCGGCACGACGACGTGCTAGCACCAGGACACGCGTACCGCCCAGCGTCTGTTCCTGTACGGACACAAAGTCGAATTTCTGGAGCAGAGCACGTCCGGTTTTGTTGTAGGTGGTTAGACCCTCCTCCAGAATGAGGAAACCCGTATCGCGAATGCTGGCAATGCTATGCTCCAGTGATTTGGTATCCGGACGTGAGAGCACATCGATGCCAAAGACAAAGTGACAGTTCTGCTCAACCGGTTCTTTTAGCACATCCTTGGACACGACACGTACGCCGGAATCTCCAAGAGAGTTGGCAATCAACTCCTCGTTGTTATTGGATGTGACAACGGCCACATCAGCGGTCAGCACGGGTTCCCCCTCGATGATCTGGAGCAGATGATTGGCCATCAATACGTCCGGATTGCGTCCGTTGGCCAGTTCAACGCCCTTAAGCTTCACCGCACCGCTGGAGTTCTCAATGATCAGTTGCAGGGCGACGTCCAGAGCGTGCAGACGTGCCTTTTCCGTATTTTCGTTGAGTTCCGCCGCATTGTTGTTGGCCACAAAGCTGTAGCGCTCCAAGGTGGGTGGATTTTGGGTGCCCGGACGACGCTGGGCTAGCGAAGCCTTCAGGCCACGCAGCTCAACGCCACCGCTCTTGATCACATTGATGTGATCGTACCAGGAGACGGGTAGACCGACTGACTGGTCAAGTCCCTGAACCAGCTTCAAGTGCTTGACGGGATTAATGACCGCCTTCTCGATGCGGGTGGGCAAATAGAGTTCACGCAAATTCTTGCTGAGAATGCTAAACTGCAGCATGGTGTCCATGAAGCTAACCCAATTCTCCACCCACTGCAGTTGTCCGGCCGAGGCAAAGGTATCGGAATTAACAATGCCACGGAAGATTCCAGCATAGTCGTAACCACGCAGACGCAGCTCCTTGTAGACATCATTGGTGGCCAGTTGCTTGGCCACGCTGCTTGGGATTTGCGGTTCCAGTTGCAATTCCTCACTCTCAATACTTTCGGGCACACTAATGCGTCCGGACATGGCCAAGCTGCCGCTCTCACAGATCTCAAAGTTACCGGTGCCGTCAAAGAAATTAATGCCAAACTTGACCACGGCACTCTTGTTGAGAATGGTGGCACGATGGAACACCAGATTCTCCATGACAACCGGCGTCTTCTGGAACTCACCGCCACGCATCTTGGCAAAGGTCATCCAGGCGAGCGTCATGTAACCGGTGGCCGGAAACAGAATGCGTCCATCGATGGTATGGCCAGCCAGGAAGGCATCATCCTCCTTGGACAGATCAATCTCAACGACAGTCTCCCCCGAAGAGCTCTCCTTGTCGAACTTGGCAACCAGCCACTTTTGCGAATGATCCCAGCCAATCTTTGAGTTCAACATGGGTGTGCCACGACCCACGGGATAACTGATTGGACGCACCAAATTCAGCACCTGAGGCTGAGCTCCCGCCGCAAAGAGTTTGCCCACATTGGTGAGAAAGAACTCCACGTTGTTGTCGTGACCGCGCTTCACCAGACTCAGGTTGGTGGCGTCCGGTCCCAGGGCACGCTTCAGAATGGCCTGAAGCAGACCATGTGGAGCAATCTCAATGGCAATGGCATTCTTGGGCACATGCTGCAGTGCCTCGTGGAAGAGTACCGGCGAGAGTAGATTGTTCACATGATAGGCAGCCGATGATTGCATGGCTATGGGTGTGCCCCAGGCGGATTCAGGAATGCTAGTGCTTACCCAGCGTGCGGTACGATTCTTAGCACTCGGTATAATCTTCTCCAGACTCTTGCGTAGCTTGGGTCCCGCATCCGCAATGTACTTGCTGTGGAACGCATAGCCGCTGCTGTTGACGGCCTTGGCGAAGACTTCCTCACCATTTAGCTTGGCCACAAACGCCTCAATGGACGACTCTGGTCCGGAGATTGTGCAGTTATCCACACTGTTGTGGCAGACGGGATAACAATCGCTCGGCACTCGCTTGTGGGCCTCATCCCAACTCAAACCGATGGCCGCCATTTTACCCTTGGGCAGTTGGGTGTCCAGAATGCTCTTGCCACGCCAGTAGGCAGCCAAGACGGTCTGCTCCGGTGTGAAACAGCCATCGGCATAGGCACAACCCAATTCGCCCACCGAGTGTCCAACAATGCCGTCGGGTTGTATGTTCAGGGAGGTCAACAGATCCGTTAGAGCCACCTGCATGGCAGCAATCGAGATAAAGGAGTTCAGTATATTCTCAAAGCTCTTGTCCGTGGAGCGAGTGAGTACATCGATCAGATCAACGCCTTCGGGTTTCAGGACATCGGCACAACGTTGAATGGTCTTGGCAAAGACATCGATTTGCATCAGATCCTTGGCCATGCTGGCCCACTGGCTGCCCATCCCCGAGTAGACATACCACACTGGACGCCGCTCATCGCTAAACTCCACCACCTCCCGCTGCAGTGCACCCTTGTTGCTCACCACACTGTAGCCACGGAAATAGTGCAGCGGAATGGGTTTGGAGTGAATGTCATTGATCAGCTGCAGATACTCATCGTCGTCGGAGTGGATTGCGGTGGACTCGAGCAGCTGTTGTACAGCCTCAAAGGTACGGCCCGAGGCAATCACTAGCTTGGGCGATGTGTTCAATGGGGTTACGGTCTTTGGCTTGGGATTGGATTTTAAAATCACATGGGCATTGGCACCGCCAAAGCCAAAAGAGTTGAGACCAATGATGCCACCGTTCCAGGGCAAGTTCTTGTCCACCACCTTGAGACGTCCATCGAGCAGACCGTACAGATCCGGATTGGGTTTGTTGTAATACAAATTGGCCGGTATCATGCCCTCCTCCATGGCAATCAAGATCTTTGCCACTGAGCAAACACCGGAAGCGGGTTCCGAGTGTCCCATATTCGATTTCACGGAACCAATCAGCAGCGGCGTTGTGCGATTCTTGCAAAAGAAGTCCGTAATGGAGTTAACCTCCTGTGGATCACCGACCTTGGTGCCAGTACCATGAGCCTCCACATACGATACCTCGTTGGGATTTAGGCCAATCTCTTCATAGGTTTCGCGTATCAAACGATTCTGCATGCTGCCAATGGGATAGGTAATGCCTTGCTCCTTGTATCCGTCCGTATTGGTGCGTACATTCAAAATGGAGGCATACACACGCCGGGCGGTCGAGGTACGCTGGAGCAGCAGGGCGACACAGCCGTCGGAGCGTACATAACCATTGCCGGACTCATCGAATGCTTTGCAAGTGCCGTCCGGACTCAACATGTTCAATCTCTTGAACTGCAGCGACATCATTGGCTTAAGGATAACACCCGCACCGGCCACCACAGCATTGTCGATCTTGCCCATCTTCATGTCCGAAAAGGCCTGTTCCAAGGCATACAACGAGCTGGAGCAGGCGGTGTCAATGCTGTAGCTGGGACCCTTGAAATCGAACGTAAAGGAGATGCGATTGGCGAACATGGCCCGGGCACAGCCGGTCAATCCGTAGCCATTCACACGATCCTGATCTTGGCACCAATGCTGCTCCGTTTCCGATGTGGACACACCAATGTAGACACCAGTGCGTGAGCCACGCAAATCCGTCGGATTGAGACCAGCATCTATGATTGCCTCATGGGTTACTTCGAGCAAAATGCGTAGCATGGGATCCATGCACTCTGCTTGCTTCTGATGGACACCAAAGAATTGCTGATCAAAGCTCTCCAGATCACTCTGCTTGATCTTGCCCATGCGCTCGGGTAATCCATGAAGACCTGACCCTAAAAATTCAAATAGTTTCAATGGAAACCTCTGACACCGTATTTAACTGGGACTTACCTCGCTCCCAGCGTCTGGGATCATCGTTGACCATATCGACGCCATCGAATAAATTCTGCTTGAACTCCTCAATGGTGGAACTCTCCGGCAGGCGTCCTGAGAAACCAGTGATGGCAATATCATCGTTCAACTGCTGCTGCCGTGGCGCATAGTGTCCACCACCCAGGTCCAATTGGGGGGCAGTACGCGTTGCTGGTTCAGCGGTGATGACGTCATCGGCAAATCGAGCTGGCATCTTTGTGTTATCGGGGGTTATCGGATCGGATCTGTAATCGGTATTTTTTTTGCGATGAGCTCGGTGTTAGCTGCTCTTGGTTGTTGCTGGCCTCCACAAAGGCGTCAGGTTGTTGTTCTTGTTGTTGCGAATTTTGTTGCTTCTTATTTCGACGGCGACGCCGACGCAGTGCCCTTGCACTTTTACCGTTACTTTCTGCAGTCTGAGGGCTTTTGTGATTGTTGTTGTGCTTGAGCGCAACAGTTTGCTGTTGATCCACGGCTTTTAACAGGGTTTCAATCACTGCAAAACAAGGCATTTAAATCAATCAATACACTTTGCTTTTAAAAATTTTTTAATAATTAAATCTTTATTTCATTTAACATGCTACTTTCTTAATATTATGTTCCCAAAAATTATTAGAACTTTTGCAATAGTTTATATGAGTGCAGTATGCATAAATTTTTTCCATTTCAAGAAGGTTTTCACGTTCCTAAAAACTTTTTTACTTTTTATTTTTGTTTTATTACATTTTGACACTTGAATTTTGATACCATAATAATCTGACATTGAAATTGTTTAACTATAATTAGTACTTGGCTTTTACGATAGCGAAAGTGTAATCTAAATTTATAATTTAAAAAAAGTTCAAATATCTTTCACATCAAATTGCTAATAGTAACTTTGGGCCACATTATATATAAAGAAGCTCTTGCGTCTGACAAATTTTACTGCATACTTTCGTTGCCAGCCATTAATTTTTATAGCATATTTTAAAGCATTGAAAACGTTAAACACATAAATTAAACTAATCAAAACTTATTGAACTAAAATATTCCGGCTGCATTAGAAATTTACACTGGTGGCAAAAGTAGTAGTCCTAACGCTACGCTGTTAACGTACGCACTGTACGTGCATTAACAGACGCTGTTAATGTGTACCGCTCACGCAAAGCTTTTTAATGTTATGCTCTCTGAAGCTTAGCAGCAGCAGCAGCAGCAACAATCCGACTGCCTGGTCGCTCGTATTGGAAAGTTAGTAGTAATTGAAAATCAGGTGATTTCTGGAGAAGCTGTGCGCGTGCAATGACTGCTGTCTGTGGCGTGATTACTATAAATGCTCAACAGTACCGAGCATCATATATGTATGTAGATATTTGTATGTATGTACACTGTTATATACATACATTTTGCTGTTTGTAGCTAGCATAACAGTGCAACGTAAATGTATGTTAACATACTATGGATATGGAAGTGAGCTGCGAACGTTCGCCCCGCAGTCGCAGCTGACAGCTAGTAGAGCTTGCTTACTCATACAAACAAACATTTGGGCACGCTGCTTTCTTATTCGCCGACAAAACTCGTACGATGTGCAGAATGAGAATGGCACAACAAAAGAAAAAGAGAATTAGGCAGTTAAAGTTGAACCGGTGGTTGGCAACTTTGTATATGTACATGTCTGTAGATAAAATGAGATGACAAGAGCTGTTCTAGCACACACAGTGTGTACATGGAAACAATGAAAACAACAACAGAAAGCTTTCTCTGACGCTCTGACATTCTGTTGTGTGCGAAAAAGCGGGTACACTTATTAAGGTATTAAAACAGTAAATGTGTTGCGTAGGTTATGAACAGATAGATGTACAATTGGAAACACGATTAGTAGGTACAATTGTACATACATATGTTCACTTGAAATATTTTACTCATTCTGTTATCTACAGAACACCTATGTATAAATCATATGCATACATAGTATATGCTTTTACGAATATACATATGTTTAAAATGTTTACTCTGTCGATAGCAGCGTAATATGTACATGTGTACAAACATCTGTATGTTTATGTTTTTAATAGAGAAAGAGAGAGAGAGTGCGAAACGCAGAGAGCGAAAAACAGCGATAGTAACAGAAGAGAGACGCCAGCTTTTTTTCGGCATAATTTTGCACGCCAGCCGGCTAAACGCACGCAACATGTACATACAGATTCACATACAGAGAACACGAGCATGACGCCTGTTCATGAGCAATTTGTAGAGAGTGAGATAAGGTGGCGTGATTTCCTCAAGTTCAATGAAGTATAATAATTTCTATACTTATATTTTTGTTAGTTTAAAGCGTCGTCATCTGCAATGTTTATTTTTTTTTTTGCTCGAACTGTTTATCTATTTTGTATACGTAGCTAACTATGGCAACAGTCAGTTGCACACAATATCCTTTTACATTAATTACTTAGCCAGCGTTATATTGATTATCATTACAATCCGAAAATTGCGTCATTAGATACATAAACAAATGTGTAAACAGTAGTATTGAGTGCCACTTTTATACACTACTGCCCACCCCACCCCCCACACTTTTATTTATTTATGCACTTATTTCTATTTCTACAATTATCGATTATGGGACATTTGTGCCACACCACCTGGTGATAGCAATACAAAACTTGCATACTACACATGTACAGTGTCCCATAAACATACAGGAACGCATCTATCGCCCACGCCTCAAGTTCATTGCCAATGATAAGCGCAAAATGGGGTGATTAACTCAAATCGACCCTGCATAGCGATAGTAGAGGTATTTTTTACATATACAAGTATCTGTATTTTTCAAGTACAGACAAATAGTTAATCTATCTAAGTAATTTTAAATATTTGCAATTATCACTTATAGATTTTTTTTAGATATATCCAATTAAAGAGAAACTCTAAGTGACATTATTAAATCGTATGTTTAAAATGTACAAATGTGCCATACTTACATATATGTATGTATTGTAGTTCTAGCCATATCGCTATTGAGATATACTATTTTCTAACAATTGTGTCATCCACTTTTCCTTTCTTTTTTCTGCTTTAATGGAAATCGTAGAAATCGAACAACTTGTCAATTAGCAGCTGAAACCCTATCAATTTCCAAACACTCGGACATGACAATGAAGCCTAGTATAAACTTTTATATTTAGAAGTCGCAAAATGCGATGACATCTTTAGATTTGCTGTACATTACTATTCTTGGGGAATTTGGACTTTTAGGGGATATGATAATTAACAATATTTTATTGTTAAGCAAGAAAACAAAAAACTTATAAGGGGTGGCGCATTGACAGACAGTCTACGTTAACGGCCCCACAATTTGTCTGGGTGTTTTTGGAAAACCAGACTCAAAGGTTTTTTGAGAGATCAAAGATTGCCTGACAAGTGTGAAATGGGTGATAAAGTTCAAATTTAGACCACTTTGTACCGCCTTTAGTCAGCTGACTATTTATTACAAAACATTAAATTTGGGAAATTTCAAAATTCTTTATATTTTAGCTCACTTTAAAATACAAAAACGCTAAATGCTTAAATTTAAATTCTTAATGGTGTAGTTAAGCTCAAAAGCCCGCGTTTCACGAAAAACGCTAAACACTAATACTACAAACATTTATTTCTATCGCTTTTTTTTTTTACTCTCCATTTTGAACTCATTCACTCCACGGTTCACACACACACATACATACATACTTATGCATGTATGCCGTACAGAATACATACCTAAAAATCAGGCGATTCCTCGACAGCTGTTTTGTGAGTCAACACTTGGCCTGGGCTTCTTTGGCTGCTTATATGCCGGGTATGGTATGTATGGCAAGGGAGTGATAAAAGTCGATAGATGGCTTTTTTTTTTGGGCAGTTGGTCCTCACTGTTGTCCAAAAAAACAAACCGTTGACAACTTTTACTTTGTTCTTAGTTCCAATTAGCAGCGAAAGCAGATCTTAGCCAAAACTTTTGTTTCGGTCTATTGTGGGGCACTTGAAAGCACTTTGCGTAATATCGTAATCGTTTGAATTATTTAAATAATTTCTTTTTCTTCACTTTGCTGATTGCAATTGATGCGATGTAATGGGGAGGTAGCGGTAAGTGACACAAAAAACTACCGTACAGAGAATTATGCGCGATCTAACGACGAAATGTGAATAACGAATATTCGCGGCATCAGGTGAGTGCTGGCTTTTATACGACAACAGCGGCTACAGCGTCAATGGCGTAAAAGCTTCTCTTCTCTGCGCACTGAGAGTAAGAGAGCAAGCGGCAATGGCAGTAGCAGCATCGAAAGCTCTTTTTGCCCACTGTTAAAGCAGTTCGTTGTAGGGCCACTGTAATGCTCTTGCGATGTTATGCTGCTGTTGTTGTTGTTGTCGCCGCCCTTGCTAACATTCTGCAACGATTTGAATTTAGTAGCGATAATAGTTAACAGCGGTCACTTGTTTTGAATGCGTGATACTTGGGAAATCGGCAGACATCAGAATCGGACCACTTTTTTTTGCAATTCAATATAAACATATGAATATATATGTATGTATGTACGTAAAATTGATATACAAATAATACTAACACTGGAACATTTATGGGCTGATTATTAATCATCTTATAGATGAGTGGCTTTGATATAGGTGTATACTAACTGTGAAATATATATTATAAAATGATTTGCTTATCGGTAGGGAACTAATAAATTTTTGAAGGGTCATCAGAAGGCAGACTAAACTGAATCATCAATTAAGCGAACACGACCAAGAAAATGATATGGCAAAACAAATAATGTTTAATAGAACTTATATTTACAATGGATTTAAAGTTACAACAATATAAAGTTGCTATGTATATTAAGCTTATTGAATTAATGAAAATTAATGGATTACTCTCTATAACTATTTGTGTAAAACACTTTCGATGATCTGTAACGTTTGCGCCTCCTTAAGGAAAGTACGGTGTGTACCCTCAACAACATGCATATCAATCTGGGCACTGCAAATCTGTAGAACAAATTTGGAATACAAATTTGAATAAACGAGTTGAAAATTTCAAATAATTGCTTACCTCTTTTAAGCCGTAGTCATCTTGCGACATTATCGCATTGTGTTCCGCCGATTTGATGAGCACTATATCGCTATTCAGCTGTTGTACTCCCTTGTAGCTCTCGGATAGTAACAACTTTTGCTTAAACATGCAGGCAGCTTTCTTGATCTGTGCAGATTGGTAGAAATAATTAAGTTGGATGTGTAATTCTAAACTTAAAATGAAAATTAATTTTTTAAAATTAGAATATAACTTATAATATAACAAAAAAGAGGTTGATTTTATTTATAATATAAATTTAAGTTAATTAAAGAATAATATTATAAAATAACATAACTACTTACCACATCCTTGGTTTGCTGAGTATGTTCTGCTAAGGTATCCGCTAGTTTATCTAGTTTTAAAGACCATGTCTGGACACCATCCAATAATTGCAATAGCTATAGAAACAAGATATTAGCAGGACTGTGTATTTCTGGAAACTGTGTAACTAGTAATTACCTGGTTATAGTCCACGTCGGCGAGTAGGGCACCAAAATAAGCTAGCGTCATGGATTGTTGGCGATTCAAGTCGTCGGTCTGTTTCTTGGCCTCCTGGACATAACCACTGGCCATGGTAGGAGCACCGTCCAGCATAATGACTTTCACGCCAAACCGTCGCTGTTCCAGGGCAACACCAATGGCATGAGCCAAGAGGCAGCCATAGGAATAACCAACGATGTTGTAAGGACCTCGCGGCTGTAGTTTCTGTATCTGTTGCAAGTAGTAGGCGGCACATGCCTCAATTGAGTCCAGTGGCACTTCATCGGTGCACTGCAAACCGTAGGCCGGGCAGGTTAGGGAGGCGGCAAGTGCCTCAACGGCTATTGTGAATCCCTCGATGGGGGCTAGAAAGAAAACGGCCGGATCACTGGACTCCTTGGTCGCCATGGAATGCAGACGCACAAGTACGTTCTGGGGTAATACTTCCTTGGCGAATACGTTGCGGGTTTCATCAGTTTGTTCGATTTGTGTTTGATTTGCCTGCTTGGCCGACGTAGCTGTCGATGTGGCAACTGTACCCGTACCCGCAGCACCTGCTGCGGCAGAGCCTGTGGACGCCTGCGACATTGCCTGGCTGTCAATGTGCTTGAGGGCACTAAAGGTCAACTGGCGTATCTCCTGGGCAGACAGCACCAAGTCAAAGTTCCTCTCAAGCGTCTGTTTGATCTCCGTGCTCATTAGCGAGTCCATGCCCAGATCAAAGAGTGTGGTCTTATCCTGTATGCTATTCACGTCACGCAATCCCATAATATTAGCTATAGTTGAGATAAGACTTGGTCGGCTAGACGACTCCGTCTTACGCTTTTCGGCTAGCACCATGGATGCCAGCACTGGATGGGGCTGTTGCATGAATACATCCAAGGTCTGTAGGCAACTACTCATGCGCTGGGGTAGGGTTCCTCCAATGACCGTATCGTTGCTGCCCATATGCTCGATTATGAGACCGGTGTCGCCTATGGCACCCCATTGAATGGCTGTGCCGGGATAACCCTCCGCCTGACGTTTCTCACAAATGCGTTCCATGGCCGAATTGGCCATACCGTAGTTGGTCTGCCCGGGATTACCTCGGCCCGATGCCAAGCTGGAGAAACAGATAAAGTGTTCCAGAGCTGGACACATACTACGTGAACACTGATCTAGATGTCGGGTGATTAATATTTTCGGAGCTGCGACTACTTCAAAGTTCCTCATGGTCTGGTCCCCAATGAGTGAGTCCTTTAAGACTGCAGCCAGATTGAAAATACCTCCGACCAGTGCCATTTTATTACTGCTCTCAAGTAGCTTCCGGCAACCAGCATCTGTGCTGACATCGTTGCTATCGATGACCACTTTAACACCACGCTCCTGCCAACGCCGGATCATCAGAGCCTGATAGCCAGTTTTAAGACCCGAATGTGTGTTCAAGACAATGTGACGTGCTCCACGAGTCACCAGCCAGTTGGTCAGCTCCAGACCAAAGCCGCCTAAGCCACCCACCAGTATATAACTCTTCTCCGGATGCATGTAGGTGCGTGGAATGGCGTTGATTAGACGCGGCTTTGGTAGTGCCGACTGTTGCTCCTCGTTGCGCACCTTGATGACCACTTTGCCAATATGTTTACCCGAAGCCATGAAGCGGAAGGCCTTCTCAATCTCCTGATCGGCATAGACAGTAGTGGGTAGAGGCACCACAGCACCGCTCTTGATGCCATCGGCCACAAGCGA
Source organism: Drosophila tripunctata (assembly GCA_035047385.1). Classification (NCBI taxonomy): domain Eukaryota; kingdom Metazoa; phylum Arthropoda; class Insecta; order Diptera; family Drosophilidae; genus Drosophila; species Drosophila tripunctata. The sequence continues at coordinate 72,232 of JAWNPS010000276.1, forward strand.
CACCACCTGCTTCTGCATCTGCTCCTCACCCTCCATGACACTGTCCAGTAGTATGCCATGGAAGGAGGTGTTCTTGAGGAACACGGACATACCCAGCGGACTGTTGTTGCTCAAATCGAATTTGCCGATCTCGAGGAAACGTCCGTTCAGTCCCAGACAGCGGACGGATGCCTGTAGCTTCTCCTCGGACAGTGAATTGAGCACAAGATCAACACCTTGTCCTTTTGTCTCCATCATGACCAGTTGCTCGAAGGATGTGTCACGGGAATTGCCAATGTTGCGTGCCTGGAGCTTGGGGAAACGCTTCAAGAGGAACTCACGTTTCTCCTTGCTGCCCACAGTGGTGAAGACAGTTAGTCCATGATGTAGAGCCACAGAGATGGCCGCCTGGCCCACTCCACCAGATCCCGCATGGATGAGAATGCGTTCACCCCTCTTCATGTGACCACGAATCACCAAGGCATAGTAGACGGTGGCATAGACACAGGGCACCGTGGAGGCCTCCTCCATTGTCCAGTGATCGGGTATGTTCCAAAGCAGATGCTTGTTGGCCAGACAGTTGGTAGCCAACGATTTCGCAGGCACCATGGCCATGATGCGACAACCATGCGAATCGCGGCCAGCAAACTCCAGCCCCAAAACGCAATCTTGGTGAGCTAAATTTCCGGGCAGAGCATCAACGCCCAACTTGCCAGATGCCAGCATAACATCACGAAAGTTCAGAGGAGCATAGTAGACAGTGCATGGTTCCCAATTTCTGAGGATTTGAGTTGTACTACGTGGACTTTCGATCCATTTGAGGGAGGAAAGATCACCCTTGACCAATGTATTGACATAGGCATGCTCCACTGTAAGTAAAGGTTGATGTGCTTCCAATGGCAGATGCCGATAGCTACCCCAAGTGCCATTCCGGTAAACATTAATAGACAAGTCCTTGGCCAATTGATGGCGGTAGAAGGATTCCGTGAGGGAAAATGTGGGTAAATCTAGATCCTGTAATAGATATAGTCGAATTCTGTTGCCAAACTGCTCCCTCTTCAGGCAGTTTACAAACCCCAGAGCTCCGCTGCTGAACTCCCCTTGAGCCACCAAGTAGACACAATGCTCCGGTTGTGTTTTAGCCAACACATTCTTGAGATCCGTAACCCATTTGTAGTTATCATTGCTGAGACGAACAACCATCGATTGAGAACGATTCTTATCGTTGTGCTTTTTGGCCAGGATCAGGACCCGATCACTGTCATATGCTTGCTCCGAGACTGGTAGAAGCTTGAGGCGCTGCAATTGAGTACGTCCGGAGGATCTATAGCTGCTTGCACTCTCCTCCAGTAGCAGGAATCCAGTGTCTGGTTTAAGGCTATCAGTGCAGTTCTTCAACTGCAGATCAGTCGAGTTCCCTGACGATAGCAGCTGGGATGCATAGATGAAGTCGCATTGTCGTTCCACCGTCGATGTTGCCGGATCCGCTGAAATAACCCGAACTCCAGAGTCCTGCAGCAAAGCACTTAGCTCCGTTTCATTGTTGCTGCTGGTGGACACAATGAGATCCGCCACTAGAATGGGTTCCCGTTCGATGAGCTCCAATAGTTTGATGGCATTGAGATTCTCTGGATTGTTGCGAGAGCGATCTCCAGCGATCTCAACACCCTTGATTTTAATTGCTCCGCCGCTGTTCTCAATAATCAACTGCATAGCGACGGTCAAGGCCATGAGGCGAGCTCGTTGCTGATCTCCACGTGGAACGGTTGCCTGCTCATAGGGGATGAAGCTGTAGCGCTCTAGACTCGGAGCACTTTGAATTCCGGAACGACGTTGCGTCTGTGCCGTCTTCATGTTGTGGATTTCGACACCGCCACACTTGATCACGGATATGTGGGGATGCCAGGTGACGGCCAGCTTTTGAGTGTGCTGTTTAGTTAGTTCCAAATGCTTGAGAGGATCAATTACGACACGCTCAATGCCAGTGGGCACATACAGTTCCCGCAGACTGTTGCTGAGAATGCGAAACTGTAGCATAGTGTCCATGAAGCTAATCCAGTTGTCAGACCACAGCAGTCGTCCAGCCATTGCCTGGACATCAGTGTCCACAATGCCCTGGAAGAGACCACTGTAATCGTAGCCCCTCAATCGCAACTCCTTGTAGACATCCTTAGTGTAAAGTTTGGTTACACCCGAGTTAATGGGTAAATCGGGAAGATTTAGCAGCTCCTGTTGCGCATTGTTCAGTAGTCGAATCTTTCCCGATGCCACCAGTGAGCTACCCTCACAGATCTCAAAGCTACCCTTACCCTGAAAGTAGTTTACAGCCAATTTAACAGCCGAATTAACAGCCAAACTTAAAATGGTCGCTCGATGGAAGACTACGTCCTCGAAGACAACGGGTGTACGCTGGTAATCTTTACCCTGCTGCTGGGCCAGCATCATCCAAGCGAGCGTGAGATAACCCGTGGCCGGGAAGAGTATCCGACCATCGATCGTATGTCCGGCTAGAAAGGCATTCTCCTCTTTGCTCAGATCCAGTTCGATGCTCTGTTGACTGCCCTGACGGCCGCCCTTGAATTTTGGATAGTTCCACTTCTGTGTGTGATCCCAGCCAATTAGGGAGTTCAACATGGGTGTGCCGCGCGAGACGGGATATTTGATTTGTGGCGTCAGAGACAACTGCATAATTTGTGGCTGTCCACCAGCCGCATAAAGTTGTCCAATCTGACTCAAGAGGAACTCTTGATTGTTCGGATGACCTCGTTGCATGAGACTTATGTAGCTAATCCTCGGACTCAGCGATCGGAGTATGGCCCGGAAGAGACCATGCGGTGCGATCTCGACAATCAGTGCGTTCTTGGGTATGTGACGAAGTGCTTCATTGAAGAGCACCGGAGAGATTAGATTGTTGATGAAATACGCCGCTGAAGCTGTGCGACTGGCTGGCGTTTGCCAATCCTGCTCGGGAACGCTGGTGCTGAGCCAGCGTTGAGATCGCTGCTTTGGTTCCGTGATCAGACGTTCAAGATTCTTGCGCAGCATTGGAGCAGCGTCCGAAATGTATCGACTGTGGAACGCATAACCCCCCGAGCCGACAGCCCTAACGAAAATGCCAGCTGCCTGTAATTTCGTGATGGTAGCATCCATGGATGCCAAGGGACCCGACACTGTGCAGTTATCATCACTGTTGTGGCACACGGGATAGCAATCCGAGGGCAAATGCTCTCTAATCTCATTCCAGCCTAGACCAACAGCGGCCATTTTGCCCTGCGGAATCCCGGGCGTCTCCAGGACACTCTTGCCACGCCAGTAGGCAGCCAACACTGTCTGCTCGGCGGTAAGGCAACCGTCCATGTAAGCCGCACCCAGCTCCCCAGCCGAGTGTCCAATAATGCCGTCTGCCTCAATGTGCAGCGTCTTCAGGAGATCCGTCAAGGCAACCTGTACGGCTGCAATCGAGACGAAGGAGTAGAGCATGTTATCAAAAGTGCTCTCTGTCGATTGAGTTAGGACTTCGATCAGATCAAAGTCCAAAGGAGCCAACACCTCGGCACAGTGTTGTATGGACCGATTGAAGACCTCCAACTGCATTAGATCCTTGGCCATGCTGGCCCACTGGCTGCCCATGCCGGCATAGACAAACCAAATGGGTCGAGTTTCCTCCTCGTACGGTTGGATTTCAATTTTCGATGCACCTGTGCTGCCCAACACGGCATAGCCACGATACGGATGCAATGGAATCGGTTTGGAATGAATATCGTTGATCAGTGCCAGAAATTCGTTATCGCTGCGATGCTTCACAGTGGCGTCCAACAACTGTTGCACCGCCTGATCGGTGCGACCAGAGCAAACCACTAGTTTCAATGACTGCTGATCTTTGGCCTTGGTCAGTGGAGTTTTGTTCTTGCTGTGGGATCTGAGTATAACATGAGCATTGGCACCACCGAAACCGAACGAATTGAGACCCACAATGCCACCCTGCCAGGCCAGATTGCGATCCACCACCTTGAGGCGACCCTCAACCAGTGCTGGCACCGCTGGATTTGGCCAACGATAGTGCAAGTTTTTGGGTATAATACCCTCCTCCATGGCAATGATCATCTTGGCCAGTGCACTGACTCCCGAAGCCGGTTCCGCATGTCCCATATTGGATTTGACCGAACCAATTAGCAGTGGGCTGATGCGTGAGGGACGGCAGAAGAAGTTACTCAACATGTTGGCTTCCTGATCGTCGCCCACCGGAGTGCCACTGCCATGGGCCTCCACATAGATGACCTCGTCGGGACTGAGTCCAATTTCGCCATAGGTCTCCCGCAGCAACTGTTCCTGCATGCGACCGTCTGGAAAGGTGACACCCTGTTCCTTGAAACCATCCGTATTCGTGCGTACATTCAAAATGGAGGCATAAATTCGTTTCGCCTGCTTGCTACGTTGCAGGAACACCACGGCACAGGTGTCGGCACGGGCATAACCATTTGCAGCCGCATCAAAGGTTTTGCAGGCACCATCCTGGCTAACGATACCCAAACGCAGGAATTGCAGTGCAAAGATCGGTTTCAATATGAGATTCACACCCGCCACCAGCGCGTAATCACAACGACCCGACTTCATGTCTGTATAGGCGTGAGACAGTGCCACCAGGGAGCTAGAGCAGGCGGTGTCCACGATAAAGCTGGGACCCTTAAAGTCAAAGGTGTAGGAGATGCGATTGGCGAACATGGCACGAGCACAGCCTGTCAAGCAGTAGCCATTGATGCTGCTCGGCTCCATGTTGGGTATTTCGTGTTCCGTCTCCACAAAGGAGAGTCCTATGTAGACGCCGGTGCGGCTTCCCCTCAGCTCCGACGGATTGATGCCCGCATCGATAATCGCTTCGTGTGTCAGCTCCAAGAGCATGCGCATACATGGATCCATTAGTTCCGCCTGCTTCTGGTGTACACTAAAGAATTTATCATCGAACTTTTCCAGATCTTCGTCACGCATTTTCGCCATGCGCTCCGGTAAACCATATATACCTATTGAAAGCACAAAAAAACAAAAAAGAAAATGTCAGTCGGGCATGCCGACCGTGTAATACCCTCTGAGCTTCGTTTTCAATTATATGAGTTCGAATTGGAGTAACTGCTGCAAGAACTTAACATGCACACATATTTGTATGTCTGTCTCGCTCGCACGTTTTTTCGTTGCACGTGGCAATGCCTTGCTTCAAAGTAACGATTTTCGTTGTATGACAAACTTTTTTAATTATAGTCAGATTTTTATGAAATTTTCACAATCGCTTGATATTATTTGTCTCCAAGTATACGCAAAGTTACAAAACTATACGTTAAGAAATAAGTGAGTCGGAGGCATGAGAAGTTTCAACGGATCTGTGCTTTAATGATTATAATGATTTAATCTTTATATTGCATTTAGTAACCTGCATGCCAAAATTGGAGTCCCTAGGTGTTATATTAACTGAGATATTTGCCAAAAACATGTATTTTTTTTTACGAGGTATGTCTGGTTTTTCGCTTATTGTAGGTCAATGGGGCGTGGCATCAAAAAAAAAAGGAAACAAACTTGTATTGACTTACTAAATATGTGGTGGATACTGACCAACTTTACATTTGTAGCTCTTACCATCTCTGAGATCTGTTTGTTCATACGGACAGACGGACATGGCTATATCGACTCGGCTGTTGATGCTGATCAAGAATATATAAATATATATTTTAGAGGATCTGCCACGTCTTCTTCTGCCTGTTACATACTTTTCACAAACCCAATATACCCCTCAGAGGGTATAATGACGTCTGAAAAGGATTCTATGGGGTTTTAAATCTAAAATTCTTTACCTGCCTCCCAGCGCCTGGGATCACCTGTGACCATATCGATGCCGTTCAGTAGATTCTGCTTAAATTCTTCTATGCTACTGCTTTCCGGTAATTTGCCCGATATTCCGGATATAACAATTTCACCCAATGCATCGCAGTCATCGCCATTTGTTGTTTTCTTCTTATTTGCCATTTTTTATTGCTTAGTTTTTAATGTGGTTCAGGATCGGATAAGTTATGGCGTTAGCTATAGAAAAATTTACAGTATACGATAAAAAGGGATATATATATATAAAGGGGTATATAGCTAGAGCAAATCAAAGTTATAATTGCTGAATATATACTATTGGTAAGTAATGTATATAAAGTGTGAATTTGGTTTTTTGGTACAATTGAAATAAAACCAGTAGGCAGCTAAAATTTTAATGGTTTAAATGGTCACAAAAAATTAATGATGTTCAACTTCAGCTAAAATTAGGAAAAGAAAATAATGTATGGAAAAATGGTACAAAATAATAACATTAAAATATATTTGTTGTATAATTTTAATCGAAATGTTAATCAATACGATTAGTCTAATCAATTTTAAAATAGTCCCACTGTTTAGACGACGAAACTGTTTGTCTGTTTCCATGCCAGCTAATCGCAGTGCTTAATTAAATGCTGATTAAAAAACTGACCAAATTGCAGCAGATAAAATATGCACTAAACTTTAAGGAAAATTTAACAAATCGCAGATATTTGTATGTATGTAACAAAGCGTTAAATAGTCACATACATATAAATTTTATGAAAAACATTTAAGTTTAAATAATTCACTTTGTAAAATGCAGTATACATTTCAAGTGGATAATATTTTGAATATAATAATACCAAAAAAATTCACATTTTAAACTATTAAACACATTTAAGGTTTATTTGTTTTGTAAGAAATTACATTTGTTTTATAGCTAATTTGCTAAGTTTTTATTTAATATAATCAACATATTAATTTCCATTTTGTATAGAACACAATTTGTTTGATTATATAAAAATGAAAATGTATAGCAAAGTTCACTTTTTTCTGAAATTGCGTCCTTTTTAGTGAAAATTCGAGTTCTTTTATATAAATTGTATCGAAAATATATATATATTTCACCTTTTAGCACAAAAATCGGGTGCACAATTCAATTAGATACAGTTTTGCATTGTTTAAGAACTTTGGATATGCGATTGGTGCTCAAGTTGGAAACACGCCACTTTCGATTTGAATTCTTAGACAAATGTCTAGAGTCAAGACCTTTAATTTAGGTTTCGTATATATCACTTGAAACAATTGTATGGGTCCACACTCTCACTCACTTTTGCAGGCACTGTATATCCTTGCATATATATCCTTTGGATTGTGTTTTATTGTTTTGTGGTATTTCCGAATGTTTAAACAGGGATATATATATATTTTGGGCTCGTATCACACTATATCCACGTTATTATTATTACAATCGACTGCGACTTGATCCGACGATACACTGAACGGGTCGCGTGGTCTTTCCATCCTTTTTATGCCTTCAGACGTTGAAGCTAAAACTGCATAAATAATCACCTATATCCATACTAAATACTTAATACTGCGCCACGATCGTGATCCACTGAATAATTCATGATCATGCTAAAATTTAGCCACGAAACACTTTCCATTAGAAACTGCGACACACCGACACACACACATAGGTAAGGAACCAGGACAGGTGTGGAGCAGCCCTCTACCCCCTGCTACACACCTATGTATTATAATATATCGAAATTAGGTACTCCCCTCCCCCTATCACCTAACACAAATTTAGTCCAAGTGTGCGACGCCATATTGACCCGATTGTTGCCAAGACCAGTTCAATAACACCAAAGCGTAAATTGTAGAAAACAACATATAAATTTAATGTTTGCAACTACGTGTCGTTGGCTTTCTTCTTGTGCATGCCTTTTTGACCGACAGAGGGCGCTTCTTGGCGCCAATACGTTTGGCTGCAGGATTGCGTCGCTTCTTAGACTTTGCCTGAACCTTGGCCGACAACCGTGGCTTACTATCCGTCTTAGATCGTTGTCTCATCTAAGTAAATATGGGGGATTATTATTAGAGGTATTACACAGAATACTTAGACTTCTCTTACCGCTTTGGCCAAACGATTGATCGTGCTGCGACACTGCGAAGGCTTCAGAAATTCTCCATCTGAAGTCGTTTTTTCGGGTCGTAGTCTGAATGGCATTAAACAACAATTCTCCTCCTTCAATTCGAGTATACCCATATTCATGCCCACTTCGACAGCAAACTCCACGGCACGCTCTAAAGTTCCAAAAGGTCTAATCACCTCCTCTAGAACAACATCCTTCATATATTCGCATAGCTCATCCGTAGTACATTCTGCTAGGACAGCAAAACATTTTCAGTATCGATTATAATGCAAAATAAATAAATTTACTCACTCAAATCAGGCCTACGGCTGAGCAGATCTAAAACATATGGCAGCAAAGTTGTTGTATTAGATTCCATATTTAATTTTTCGAATTATTTCTAAATATTCCTCATATATTTTTTAGTAGATAATTTCAGATTGTATGCTTTTAAATGTACATATGATTTTTGTTTGAATAAGCTTTATGGAGTATTCTCAGAGTTCACCTATTTAAAGTTACACTTATTTGTGTAAAGCCTGCTTGTTCATTCATATTAATAAATAAGCTACAAATAGAGCTAGGTTTTATTTTAATAACAACGATTTTGTTTATAAATTAATATTTAGTTTTTATTTTGTGCCATTTGTTGTTATAACTTTCAAAAATATTAAAAAAATTAGTTAAAATATACCTAAAAAAAAAAATAATAATTTAGGTTTTGTTTACAAATTAACATATTTATTGCATATGAAAAACTTAATTTTTATTTTTGTCGTTTACTTGGCAAGTATTAATACATTTTACATAATTAAAAAATAAATTTTTTAAATTTTATATTAAAGAAAAAAACTTCTAAAAATAGTTTGTTCTTAAATACATTAAAGATAAATAAATAATAAATAAATATAAATGGTTTATAGAGAATATCTCTCAGCTTAGATTGATTTAAAGATACTTTCTGGGAATAATTTATATTTGTTTATTATTTATTTTACTAAATAAATTCCGCAGAAAGATAAGTTAATATCAGTAAAAACAAAATGCTCGATAAGCGTTATTTCTTAATTGAAATAAAACATAAACAAGTTTGACCTTAGATTTAATTCCAAATAAAAAATCTGATAAGCGTGTACTAGTAGTAGAAAGCTCTTGACAATAAATGACCGGAAATAGCCTATTTTTGTGTAGCTTATCTTATCCAATGATTAATTGATTAAGAGTACATAAATACATTATGTTTTTTGGTATTTGCTTAGTAGCCAGGGAATTTAATAAGATTGGCAAATGTTTAGCGATTGGCTAAATCACCTTAATTACTGATTTGTCACGTATATTGCGAGTGGAAAACTCAACTGAATCACTTTGAGTACATCAATTGAGATAAGAATAGGTCACAGTTGAGTATTCTACGGATAGTAGAAGTAAGACTATGAATATAAATTGTATATAATACAAATTTTAAATGACTAGTAGATTAGATGGCCATAAATTGCATAAACTGTCTGTTGTCTAATTAATAAAAATAAATAAATTCATATTTTTACAAAATTATGTTAGAAAATTGCTTTTAAAATACTATAAAAATAAAGTTAATTGCTACAAATTAAGTTTATTAATATTTAAACTAAATCTACGGCTCTTGTAAAGCATCAGGAAAGTTTTTAATATAAATAAACTGTTTATCCAATTTTTAAATGGACATCTGTGTTTAATATAGCATAACAAATTTACCATATTTACTTTTAATGTTTTAAATAAATTTAATTTTAAAATCCTCTCAAAACTAAATCGCCTAGTAAATAAAATTTACAAACAATTTCTAGTTTTGTCCGGATGTCATTAAAATATGCAGCGAAGCTCCCCCCTTGATAGAGATACTGGAAGGTAAATAAGCTGAAAAATTTCTATCGTTGCCACAGCAACAACGACATCAACAAATTATTAGCTAATAATAGAAACACATAATTGAAACGAAAAGACCAAAAAAAACAGAAGTAAACTAATAGCGAGCAAGCCCGACAAGAGAATACCCAAAAATCAGTTCATGCAAAGCATTCGATTGAATATTGCGATATAATTTTAAAAGCAGTTTCAAACCGATTCCTGAAATGAATAGAGATTAATTTTAGATTTGTCTTCGATTTCATCCTTACAAAATTTGCAGTGTACATTTCGGCAAACTTTTCCAGAGTTTGAACAAATTTGACAGGACCATTGAATACTTTGTATGAATAAAATGCAAAACTAATCGGTGTTTGTTTTAGGAACCGAGCTTATACTCGTATGTTATTCTGTTGATTGTGTGAATAGTGGGCGTGGCATTGAAAGTCTTAAATATATGTATTTTATGGTCCTGCTTATGTAATAAGTCTGCATATCTAATTTAGTAAGTCTAGCTTTTAAGAGCACTGAGATTGGGACTTGATCTATAGAGCTTCCTGCACTTGTTATACCCTCCACACAGGGCACAAAGCAGACGCGTGCTTTCTTTTCACGATTTCACCTGATCGTCAGACAGCCGAAGCGACAGAGATAATGCTGGCAACAGCTGATGGGCGAGGATTCTCTTCGGCATAACACCTTGACCTTGGTGATAAGTCAGTAAGAGTACATTTGGGGAATACATACATACATATAGAAAACGTCGGTGCGTTGCTAACACATGCAAGAAAGATGTGATTAGCGTTAAGGCGCCGCGTGCCACAGTTTTAGAATCGCAAACATTTTGCTGATAAGTGATAACATAATGGTTGGCCAGTCAGACAGGCGCTGACACCAAATTAGACCTACGGAAATTTACACCAGACATCAGAAAAATGAATAAGTAAATAGTATTAATGGCTAAAAGTCACACAAAAAAGCGTGTGCCGCTAAATTGTTTGTTTATGCTGAATAATAACATTTCTGATTTTTTTCGGAAGTTTGCTTATTTGCATTTCTGTTTTTTTTCTGGTTTTCTTACATTTATATTTGTTTAACTAACAACTCGAGTTTTGTGCGTGAATTAAGCCACATATAACGCATACGATCTGTAGTCCAGGTTAATGTTATGCAGGTGATGAGCTGATAACAGCATTCCATAGCTTTTCACGGTTACTTAAAGGTGAACCGGCGTAAAAGTTTTCCGATTACCCGATCGACTGCGCACCACTGCACCACTTAACACCTCATACGTCAGAGGCTAACTTAGTCGTTGAACTGTGTCTCCCTCCTCTGCGGGTATTCAGGCAAATATGCATACGATTCAAAACCAACAAAAACTCTTGCGTCACTCGGCAGCGTTTAAAGTTTTTACATTACTACAGACAAGGGCTCTCGGGCTTTCTCTCTCTTTCTCGCTTCTTTTCTCTTTTTCTCACAATCTAATTTTTCCACAAGTACTACTTGCTCATTGGGACAATAATATTCCTATATTCGGAATATCACAATCGTCAACAGTGAGGTATGTTTAAGTTGCGAGTACAGATCAGAGCTGTACCCGAGAATTCTTAAGGTACTGAGTACAGGGCAGAGCAGGGCACATCGAAAATTAAATACTCTTTTAGTATTAAATTAAAGCTGAGACTAACTATCAATTCAATAACAATTGACATTATGTGATATATTATAAAAACAAAACAATGTTGTTTGTAAGAAACAATAAAACTAAAAGAACGGAAACTTTTCAGTGGATTACAAATATAATACGAAAATTGCAATACTTAAAGCTAGAGTGTTTAAATTATATACACTAGTTTGTAAGAAGTATAGCAGCAAAGTCTTTGACCCTATTAGGTATAATTAAAGATTCATGTATGTAAATACATATGTATGTACATTTACATAAGTTCGTTCAACTATATTTACCTTCAATACGTATCACTAAACAGAATGTGATTTTATGAATGGTTTTAAAATAAATACTTTGTTTTAAAGCTTCAATATTCACTTAAAATATTTATAAAAAATCTAATAAATATATTTTATTATTTTTACAAACTCATGGATGATTATTAATTAGTCAACATATTTATTAATCACATTTACTTATATTTATTCCCTTATATGAACATAAACCAAATCTAAAAGAAAAAAATTATGTTGCATACTTTGGGGCTGACAGCAAAAATCGTTGCTCAAATAGAAATCTGTGTGAATTTTTTTTTATTTCCAATCAAAAGTTTTAATGACATTACCAAGCAACAATCGAAATAGTTCTCGGCATATTCGATTCACAAATAAAGTGCTTAAATTGAATGCAGGATATTGGTTTCATGCAGGGACTGGATGTATTCGTTTTTTCCATGTACACACACTTATCGCTTGAATTCAATTTCAATGCATTTTCACACCAATTTAAAAACTCTGGTTTCTGGCCAGTTGTCATGGAGATAAAACCTCTCTGACTGAGATTGCTGAGATCTGTCCAGTAATCGGACTCTTTGCTTTTGCTCACTTCGTTCAGTTGCTCTTTGCTCGAAAGACTTATCAAGTGTCCACCTATGGTATGACACGTGTGCAAAGCGCGGTGCCAAGTTGCTGGATCTTGGGGTATATAGTAATATTTTGATCCATATTTCCTGAACACTTTCGAGCCATAGAAATCCCCGGGTATGCCAATGCTGTGTCTGATAATTAACTTTTCGTCGGATTGTTCTAAAAATAATATCACATGTGTAAATAGCGAATTTCAATCAGTTTTAAAAACTCACCTGCAACTTCAGACGATGTGAAATGGTTCAAAGTTTGTAATATCCAAAAAATAACTAAAATTTTACAATGCATTATGGTTATTATAACTACTGGCTGCTGCTTCCGTTCAGCTCGACTTTCCTATGCGTTATGTTTTAAGATCTACTTATATATACCCCTATGGAGTTAATAATAGTACTTTACATTATGGTTTCATTATTGCTCATTCAACTCTCCCGCTCTCTCTCTGGCAAATTCTCTACCTCATTAAATTACGCTACTTATAAGAATAAAATAAATTATTATTGTCATCTTATAGTATTTTAAGAAGAAATATGTAAGCATGACTAAACTATACAATACTTAATGACGACAATATAATTTCAAAGAGTATTAAAATGAAATAAATTCATCTTAAATGCTATGTGTGTTTCAATTGATTTAGTTCAGATTATATTGTCGACAAGTCTAAAGTTAACTATGCAGTTTAAATACAATTATACCATTGATAGTAATACTTTATGTAGAGAAAAAAAACTTATTACCTATGCAATTTTTTATTACTTGGAAGTAGTATATATGTATGTTATTACGTTGTGCTCCCCAACTCACAATGAACTTTAACTGAGTTGAGTGTGATATTTTCTATGACAAATGTATAAAGTTATTCGATTCTGAAAAAATTTAGTCTAGATATAGAAAATTGTGTCATGCAAATAAAAATTGAACTTAATAAACTACAGTTATTTTTTAAACTCAAATTTTAATATACAAACTTTCAATTTCACAAATCTTTTATTGGCGCCATCTAGCTTTCGTAGTTAGTGTGTTGAGCTATTTGGGTTTTACTTTCGCAAAGAAATCACAAATTTGTTATGGAAAATAATTACTTTATTGGAACGGTTGAAAAACCGATCAGGTCAAATGGGTGGTGACTATAACTGCTAGGGATAATATGTGTAAAGACAATAATACCGTGTATAATACAAATATCAAGATACAATCCCGTAATAACATAAACAAAAAAGACGAAAATAAAATATATATAATATACAGATGTGGGGATTAAAATAAGTGTATTGTATGTGTGGCTGGATTAATCCACTTGTTTGCTCTCATCTCGATTGCGTTTAAAGGACACGGAATGTATAAGAAGTGGCGGAAGATTGCCGCGCAGCATTTGGAGGCGTTTGCTCTTCGCCTGCTCGGGACGACGCATTTCATCCTTGGACGATGAGGTGGAGGCTACCGATGTGGATATGGAGGCCAGCGATGTGGAGCCCGGCAGAATTTCAGTGCTCTGTGTGAGCAGCATATTGGAACGTCGGAAATAACGTGGCATGGAGTAATCATCCTGTGAGGCACGTGCCGCATTCGCATTCTGTATGGAATAGAGACTCTGCGAGACGCGATACTCCTTAATGGTGGGTGTATCTTCGTAGTTCTTCGGTAGATTACTAAACGATATCGAGGGCACCTCGGGCGTCATACTGATCTGGCTGCCAGTGCCAGTGATGGCAAATATATCCGTCTCACTGGACGCATCTCTCACATGCATGTGTGGCACACTCTTTGCAGAGCGTAGAATACGCTTTGGAGTGGGTCCCACATTGGGCAACAGATGCGGATGGCGATCGATGAGACGTGGCCGCAATATAACCCCATCATCCTTATCCTCTTCCTTTTCCTCCTCCACAATCGGTTCGAATTTCTTGGGCGTCAGCGTCTGACTTCCCTCCGGCGAAGAGTCCGTGGGTGCCAAGGTAAATGTAATTCTCTTCTCCGTCGTGGCACCAGTCTCCGGCTTTGTAGAGTCGGTGGCATCGCCCTGAAGACCAGCTGCAATACAGACAAATAAAAAAACAAATTTTAAGTTTCAACTGTTATGGCAACTTGTAATAAATTATAAAAACTAAAACCAACTGTAAGTTCTCTCTAAATTTCCATTCGATAATTGTTAAGTTAAACTTTTCTTATCGACACACTTGCTTTGTTATAATTATATTGGAATGACTAAGTAAACTGGCAATTAGTCAGAATAAGCTGGCGAATTAGGCAAGTCATGTCGCTAATACTGTTAATTATACTTCAAACAATTATTTTAAAGTTTCAATACCAAAACTAGCCGAGTTGTTACCCAAATATTGATATCTACTTTTATTTATATTACACAAATAAATACTACGCTTTTCTGAAGCTATCGGAAAACACTTCATCGTGATGAGTTTTCTATAGAAGTACTTTGTTTATTTTTTTTTATTTTTTTTTGTATTACAGCGATCACGTTTCACTGTTTTGATAATGCATATACCTGAACTTTTAGCAGCACCCTACAGTTATCACATAGGTGTAACAGATTTTTACAAAATGAAATTACGAAAACTATTTAGTATAAAAATATTAAAATGTTGATATATACTAATGTTGCAAAGAATATTTTTATATTCCAAAAATATATACTAAATATACATTTTGTACTTTTTCACATTTGGAACTTCAAGCAACGAAAAGGTTTTCGAGTTTTTGCTTAAAAGCGTTTATCGGAATAAAGAAAGAAAATTTTACAAATTTAAAAGATTAAAATTACATACTATATAATAATATATCATGATATGGAAAAGTAACCATGAACATAGTATGTGAGTTTGGATGAAATATCTTAAGAAATTAAATAAAAACGACTCTTGATATTTGTTTTCGGAGACGGCTTAAACGGACGGTCATTCCAAATTTGGTGGATCTAGCTCTTATAGATACTGAGATCCAGGAGGTTCATAAAAACAGGCGATAATTGAAAATAGACACAAGTGAAAATAGTGCAGAAACGAGTGCTAATTATAGTAATTCTCTCCACAGTGGTATAGGATTCTAAGCATTTTAGTTTACATATATATGAACTATAAAGGATGTAAAATCAAAAGGTCCTCCTCTAATAACACTATAAATTAGAATTTAGGTTTGTCTTTCAATAGAATATCCATTAACATTATACTATACTTCTCCAACAGAAAATCTATATACTTTATACCGTAAATCACATTTTATAGAATCAATATCCAATAAGCGATTAATGGAGAACAATCTTCTAGTACCAAACCGGTTTCATTTGCATTCAAAACTATGAAGCAAATATGGAAAGAATGGATTCTCCCATTATAAAACGATCGTATACCATATAAAAATATATACTAATTCTGTACACTGTGGTAATACGAAGCAGTGGAGTTGAGTGAGGAGAAGAAGAAGCAGGGAAACTTGAAGAATTCCTGTCATTTTATCAGCGTACACATTTTATTATTATTGGTGCTTATCAGGCTGAAAGCAAACGAAAATAAAAACTGATTTACGTGCCATACTTGTGGCAGAGTCGTGCGATAGGGAGAATACACGATTACACTCAACTTAACTTGACATTATCTTATTGCCTGTTGTAGCAAATTTTCTTCTTTCTAAAAAACAGCAGAAGGATCGATTCGAGTAACCAGCAGACGAGGGGTGAGTCAACATCAACCTCTTTTGCTAAAGAATGTATTATATTATACCGCTTATTGATGATCTAGTTTATCGGCATTATCATCGTTTAGCAGTCATTAAAATTTTTATCACTTTATTTTGGCCGCTGTATCCAAACATTTTGGTAATCAATTATCATAATTAAATTTTTAAAACCGATCTAACTTCACGGCAATACTCTTGACAAGAGCAAAAAGGGGGAATTTCAACTTTTAAATTTAATTTTTAGGATTTTTGAATATATTAAAAGCGATTTAAAAATATTAAAGATATAGACAATTATTTTGAGTTTACTTATTGAACATATCGTTTTGTAATTTTTTGTGAGAATTTTGTAAAAATCGTGCATTAAATACAAAAGCTATTTAAAAACTGGCAAAACCAGATGTGAGAAAAAATTACAGACTTATAGGATCTACTATATATTAGCTATCATAGCCGTATCCTTGGCTTATGTATACAATTTTTCTTTCGTTTAGATCAATTACGGTGCCAATGGATAGTCATTTGTTAAGGAAATAATATGGTTAAGGAAAATTAACCCTCTACTAAAGCTCTGCAAGAAATAGTAAGAAGAATTGGTTTGATTGCGATTTTAGAATGGGAGTATGGCTTAGCTAAGATGCATTTGAATAGTAGTAATAAGAGTTATCATTTCAGCTGATGATGCAATCAGATCTAATAAATCTTTACGATTCGTAACTCTGTAGCTGATTTTAGAGTACATAATCAGCAAACTTTGGTTACAAATTCTTCGGCTGTTTCTTCTGCTGGCGCCATCTATTGCGCGTTGGCGAGTTCAAACCAATATTAGAGTAACCCAGAGTCAAGAAGTTACACAGCGTCTGAAACGCTTTTATCTTTGACACTTGCGATAAAAAAAGCAACAGTGGCTGTGTGTTTAACACAGCTAATCGATGACAAAGGTGTGAGAGGGATAGCAAATCGGTGGAGCGAAAGGTACGTACATATGTATTACTGGAAGAAATGTGCAAATTTCGTAATGCTCGCTAACCGGTATCTTTATGGCTTGAGTATTATTATTGCCTGCGTCAGCGCTGCAAATTACGATAATTGAATCTTCAGTGAACTTTATGCAATTTCATTTCCTTGTACATACAAATATCGCAATATTGGAATTATCCGGACAAAGGGCAAGACAAACAATGATGATTCAGCTGCTCTTAGCAAAGTTCAGGTAATTCTATAGCAGTAGTAGTAGTCAGAATTATGTAGTTGTTTATAAAATGCAATCAGTGATGATTTATGTTTCAGTTTATCATTTCATTTTCATTTCGAAATCAAGTCAATAATATATATATATATATATGTAGATAGATGTTTAGCTCTAGGGTTATACATTTACAAGGTCTAACAAAGTCCATGCTGATATACATACACACATAAGACTTAAAGGTAGCTAAGTGCTTACAATAAGAGTAATAATACTAAATGCTAACGATTATTGTTGTTTTCTCACTCTTTACTGGTTGTGGTTTATACATATATATTTATATCAACACTTACTTATAGCTAAATTAATAATATTAAGTCACATTTCTTTTGTTGTTGTTTGTGTGGAAGAGTTAAGTATCTTTGGCACAAATACTGCTACAGAAAAGCCAATGAAATTTTTGTAAATTTTTAAAATTTTTGGAATTCTTTTTCTTCTTTCTCTCTCGCTTCGTTTGGTATTTAACTTAAATAGAATTTAACCTTGGGCACGCCACCGGATACAATGCTGCTGCTGCGCGTGCTCTTACCACTATTACCCATCTTGCCACCCCCGCTGCCCCCAGTTGGTACAATATGAGCATGACCAAATCCATGGCCCTCATTACCTTCCAGTCGTCGAATCAGCCGCTCCTGTTCACTTAGTCGCGGCGTTGTGGGCATCTCCTTGTTGGGCGAATGGATGCCAGCCAAATAGGTCTTTGTGCTGATGCGATTCAATTTGGTCGGCTGGTGATCCTGGAAGATCTGTGAATTGGCAAAGACGGCCAATATCTCTGGTCCCAGCATCGGTACATTCGTCTGTGTCACACGTCGATAATCCTCTTCGTGTATTTTGGCGCTAATGATAATCGAAAAAGCCAATAACAGCATTAATAATTTACATACTTATTTTTATACAAAAAAAGTAAATTCACCAATTTTTATTTTTTTTTTGCAAATTGAATTAAATTATCGTCGTTCGTTTGTTGGTTGTCGTGAGACGCAATGCAAATGCCAAAGGCAAATAATGTTGTCTCAATTGATGCGCGGATTCACAATCAATTTGTATTAAAGTCAACTGACTGAAAAACTGTTTACCTCCCTCTCTCTCTATCTCCCTCTCTCTTTCTTTCTCTGTCTATTACACACTCTAATAATGTTTTTTGTTGTTTTGTGTTTGCCAACACAATTAGTACCTCATTGGTGTCGAGTTGCCGCGACCCACGGGCTGATCACATATTGGCTGTGGCACCGTCAACAGATTGTTGTTATCAGCCAGCGTCGGCTGCATCCGTCCAATGATGTTGCCATTCTTCTGGGCCGCCAGATACTCCTCATCATCGTCGGCATTGTAGTTGGCTGTAAAATAAGTGTAAAAGTGGCGATTAGTTTGTGGGTTTAGCTTATCAGTCGGTCAATTAAGCACTTGTTCGATTCGACATATCCTTGAGTAACTACATACATATATCTATCTCATTTGCTCTCTCACTCCAAAATCCCCTTTTAGTCATCATGCTATCAAAATGATGTCTATATTTTTAGACCCTGCAGTGTAATTAAGTATTTGAAGGGTGTGTTAAGTTTGTCAAATAGAAAATTATAAAGGATCACATGGTATATGTATTTCAAAACAGATGTTAGAGTAAATGCTTTTAAATTTTGGAGTATTACTGCAATAAAATGCAAGAATTGGCTATTTATTTATTTTTAATATTTAAGAATTTTTTCATTTATTTTCTTAAAGTTTCTAAAATAAATCGTTTTGATAGCAAAATTAAAATGGAGAATAAAAATACTTATTTTCAACGCAATTTTGTAACTTTTTTACTTTTCGTTAGCAGTTTTTTGATATTTTATTATAATGAACTCAGCTATATGCTGTATATATATTCTTGATCTGTGTCTCAACAGACGTGTTATTTGCGTTTTAGACCTCAAATATCACAAGAGCTAGAGCTACTAAAGGTACCATTAAGCTCTACCTTTTATGCTGCAGGAAAATTCTGTTGGTTTTTTTCTTTTTTGACAAACTTAACATTTTAAATACTAATCAAATTTGTTAAAGATTAAAGAAATGGTAAAAACAATATACTTTTTTGGAATTTTTTTAAAACAATAATTTAGGACAAACATGCAATCGCATTCTTAAATATAAAAGAGTTTCGAAATTAAAAAAGATTCTAGCACTGAAAAAAAATGAACGACTGCATTTTATTATAATCGAATATTTAAACTGTTAATAGTCGATTCTTCAAAATTTCAACAGCCTAACTACAGGGTCTTTTGCAGTTGACTTTGCTTTTATACTCGTTATTTTTTTTGCGCAAACTTTTTTAATGCCAATCACGTTCAGCCCAAGGCGCACGTGTGTGAGTGTGTGTGTGTGTCTGTGTGCTCAAGATCTACATTGACTACGTCCGTCGCATAATTTTACGGCATTAAATGCTCTCTCGCTCACACAATGCACACATACACGTACACGTACGTAGGTAAACATGCACCGGCTAGCCGTCAACTGTCCAACTACACACTAGTAGCAACAACAATACTACAACTACAACTACAACATGAAGAAGCAGCAGCACAAAAAAGAGGCAGAAGAAGAGAGTGAGCGCACAACGGCAACAAAATATAAAAGCTACATAAATGTACAATAATATGTAAATTAAAACTTACCAATCGATTCATCATAGCAAAAACGTTCCTCAAAACAGTTCCAGTATAAATCTTCCAAGCAGCTAAAAACAAAAACAAAATCCAAAAAAACAATGTATGCATGTATGGGTGAGGTGTGGTGTAGTATGGTGAAGTTGTGCAGGGGGAAAGTAAGTAAGAGATTGGCAATAAATTCAAATAAGAAACAAGTTGGAGGGTTAATGAGAACTTTTTTTGCTTACTTCTGACAACAGCGGCACATTGTTGCTGGCCTCTTCAGCAAGGCTTTCAAATGTAGCGGTATCTAAAGTTGTAGCTCGTGTTGGTTTCGTTGAGTTGTATTATTTTTTTTTGTTTTTTATTTTTTAAGTGTTTTCGTCTTTTTTTAAATTTATTTACTTCTCTGTTGCTGATTATGTGCGGCATGAAAGAGAAGCGAAGAAAATTACATTTATGTATTGTTGTGGAATGTTTTTGTCGTGTGACTCGTTCGAATATTTATTATTGTTGTTGTTGTTGTTATTGTCGTGACGCAAAAGCGTCGAGCGTGGAAGCAGTTTGACGTTTTATCGGCAACTGAAGTAGTATGGCCCAAAAGTATCTCACCGATAGCGCAATGCCACCTTGCTTACGCTCTCACTCTCTCAATCTCCCTCTCCCAATCTTACTCTCTCTCTTGTTATTTTACTGGCAATGGCAAGAGCAAGAGCGCGGAGTTTTTAAATGTCGCACCTGTGAGTATGTGCACGTGTGCGTGTAAACGTATGTGTGCATGCCTGACTTGCTCAACAGAGTTTGCGACTGGCGAAAGCTTCGGAGGCAGAGGCAGAGGCAGCGCTCTGCCGCTAGCTCCAATTAATATGCCATGCAAAAAAAGCTTTGAAAGTTCAAGTCCGAGTCGTTAAAGTTAGTTTATGGAGAGCAAACGTATGATTGATCGTGCAATTAGAGAGAGAGAGAGCAGCAAGCGCGAGTGTTTCAAAGCTTATTTTTGCCTGCCTTTACTCACTCTCTCGTGAGCACACTTTGTGCTTGCTAGAGCAAACAACAACAGCAGTAACAACAGTTGCTCTCTGGCATTGGCATTTCGCTTTGCACCGTGACACAAAGTTGGTAAAATTTCAAAGTGCATAAATCATTTAATGGCACACCATATATTAAGTAATTTATAACGTAATTTTTTGCAGTAATAAATTTCAGGCATTGAACTACTGTGTAGCAGTCAATCATAAGCTTTGTTGTTGTTGCAGTTTAAACGTTTCAAACTTGCACAAATCACAGGCATCTATATTTGGGTACAACACAAACACACACACACTGTAGTCTTTGCTGCGATAGCATTCAGTTTACTTAGCAATGTTAGCGATAAGCAGCCCGACCAAAGAGTCTGCGAATTGGGCTGGCTATAATGCCGAGCAGAGGTTTACCGATCATGATAATGATGACACATTGCTTTTACTGGGAGAGAGAGAAAGGGAAGTTTAAAAAATATATAAAACATACTTTTAGGCAGTTATGAGGTTTAAACTCATTAAGCTGCGAAGACGAAATTTTAAAAATTTTGCAAGAGAAGTATTACACTTTCTTATTTCATTTATGATCATACTGAGCTTAATGCTATAGATTGTAGAAAAGAAACTAAAATTCCCAAAAATTATTAGGAGTCACTTTCCATTAATTACAATTTAAAATAAATAAAATTAATCAAAATCAATTACTTTATTGATTCAATGCAGCGTATTTAATTCCTTAAAGTTCTCTCTTCTTCTTTTACGACTGACAATTCTTATCAAATTACTAATCAATACGCTTTCTGATAAGCAAATTGAAATTTAACGAGTGGAGGCATTTAAATAGAACACATGTGAGCTATAGATAAAACAAATAGCTGATCAAAAATTAAAAACATACATACATATATATATTTTCAACCTGCGACAATTGGACATTAAATGCATAATTAAGTAAAAAGGTGTGTTACCACTAAAAAAAACAAGAAAGAAATGTCAGTCGGGCATGCCGACCGTGTAATACCCTCTGAGCTTCGTTTCCAATTATATGAGTTCCAATTGGAGTAGCTGCTGCAACATGCAAATATGTGTATGTCTATCTCGCTCACACGTTATTCGTTTTCGTTGCTTGTGTGCACGTGGCTATGCCTTGCTTGAATGTAACGATTTTCGTTGTTTGAGAAACTTTTTTATTTATAGTCCGATTTTAATGAAATTTTCACAATCGTTTGATATTATTTGTCTGCAAATAAATACTAAGTTACAAAACTATACGTTAAGAAATAAGTGAGCCGGCCGCTTGCAAAGTTACAACGCAATTTTGCTTGGGGTGGGCGAAGGAGGCGTGGCATCTAAAAAACTTTGATGGCATTGTCTTTATATTGCATCTAGCAACCTGCATGCCAAAATTGGTGTCCCTAGGTGCCATAGTTACCGAGATATTCGCAAAAAACCTGTATTTTTTCCGAGGTATGTTTGGTTTTACGCTTATTGTGGGCGAATGGGGCGTGGCATCGAAAAAAAAAAAGATTCTTGTATTGACTGACTAAATATGTGGTCGATACTGACTAAAACGGATATTGTAGCTCTTACCATCTCTGAGTTCTGTTTGTTCATACGGACAGACAGACGGACAGACGGACGGACGGACGGACAGACGGACATGGCTCAGTCGACTCGGCTTGTGATGCTGATCAAGAATATATATACTTTATGGGGTCTGCCACGCCTCCTTCTACCTGTTACATACTTCTGACAAACCCAATATACCCCTCAGAGGGTATAAAAAAGGTAAGCTAAAAGCAACTTTAACACTGTTGAAATCTCTTCAAGTTAATAAAACAATAAAAAATTGAGGCCCTGTCAACAACGAAAACCTCTTGAAGCATAAAAAACGTGTATCTAAACGACCGAGACGACGTAATCTCCACAAGTGCAAGAGATATGGACATCTATGTATGAAGAGGTCTCTTCTGAACACTTTGCGAGTTGTAAGTAAACAGTAGGTGTCAATTATGCACTGTGAGAGGCGGTTCAGCGGGGAAGTACAAATGTTTGAATATTGAATCACAAAAATACTTAAATATATCATCACATATGTACATATGAGTATTTACACTGATGATCCATAAAACGGGTTTATTTCTTGGCTTCTCAGCTTTACAAACGAGTTACACAGTTCAATGCTTAGAGTATCCAAATTGCCCAAGTTCATTAACAGCCATTAATAATAAGTCAACAAATGCCAAACAAATTTCAAAAGATTTCCCTTATAATTGAAATCATCTAGTGACTACTCATCATATTCATTGTAACTCAACCCGATACCATGTATTTAATAATTCCCCCCTCTCCTGCTCACAAATTAAAAAGCGTTTCATACTCATTAAATGCCATTCGACGCACAGATTGAAGTCGAGCTGAAAATCGATATCGAAATGGGAATTGGAATTGAAATTGAAATCGACGAATGCTACGTCAAATGCGCCATAATTGAATGCCAGTCAGTTAATTTTTTTTTGTATTTTATTGTACAACTATTTGGTTGCTGTTGTTGTTGCTGTTGTTTGTGTGGCACAAACACGAATACCAATAATTAGTTGATACATTTGTAGTCACCGAAGACTCGAAATTGGTAATGTCGTTTACACGCATGTTCATGCATTGCATTTAAAGCGATTCATTGTTATATAACAGAGCGAGGGGCAAACAAAATGTTTTGGATAACCGTATTTTATGTTCACCATCGACATTTAATCTTATGAATTGCTTTGGAAAGTATCTTAAATTTTTATCAGCTCATTATGACGTTAACTGTCATAGCTTTAAGTAAATTATGCTCTCATAAACTTAAAACTCGATCGTTGTGTCGCTAGCGCCATCTATTGCTCGCAGCTTTTATGGAACCAGATGGTAGAATATCTGTTTTACCTAAGTCGAAACTTTTTATTAACAATTTTAATAGTCAAATACAGAAATTGTAAAGAAAAATAATTGTTTTTATTTAATGGTATTCCATTAAAAAGACATTTTTATTCCAAACACGCGACAGTTAAATTGCAAATCAGATATGATTCACAACGCACATGACAATGATCAAAGATTCCATTCAATACGTCAGTCATAATTCACAGACGAAAAAATATTTCAACACGAATCGAAATTCAGCTAACTGGATATCAACTTTGAACTGTACATGAAATGTTTTTCAGTTTCGTTCAGCAAAAACATATTGAAGAGTCAACAAAAAATCGCAAGCGAAACGAAAGCGAGTTTTCAAAATAACTTCCGTGCGTTAAAAACAAAAACAAAAAAAAAAACGAAAAAAACAAATTTAATAACAATAACAACAATGATCACGATCCACTCGTTGTACATACATATATTACACACAATCACTCGACCGAATCACGCGATGCTACGAATTGTATTTATGAATACTCGAACCACACACTCATTGTGTGTGTGTGTTTGTATTTAAGCATACTCAAATATTTTTACATATAATTATAAACAAAACTTTTATTCTCACATTCAAAATATCGAAAGTGAGAGAAGTTTAAAAGTCTTTTATGATATTTGTTTTTAATGATAAATACCACTTGCATAATTTACTATTAAATGTTTATACTTGGAAAATACTTGTGTATGTGTTGCAAACAAGTTTTGCTATAACTATAAGAAAAGGTTATAGAGTGTCGTGTAAAACTTGGCTAGTATCTCTTACTGTAATATAAATTTTAATGGGGAAAACGTACCTAGTATTGCTGGGAATTATTGCATCGTTCTCTCTAACATATATATCGAATGTGATTTGAATGTAAATAAGATTAGCTGAATGTTTGTTTATACACAGACACGTGAACTTTGAGTACTCACGGACAGATGCTTAGTTCCGCTAGATTTAATGCAAAAGTTTCAATAGGCACACATATGTACATACTGTTATATCAGATTTCAGTAAATCTATTATTAATTATTCAAGTGGAAAATATTGTACTCGTTAAATAATGGAGGGTAAAATGTTAGTTGTCCACCCAAATTGAGATTTTTTTTTTCAGTGTAAATATCTTACGCAATTAGCATACAATATATGAAAATAAAACAGTTCCAAAACTTTTATAGTCAAAGATCTAATAATAAAACTGCATATTGCTGTCAACACTAAACGATGAGTCAGTACTTTTCGTGATCAATCGTTCCAGTTCATGCTAAGAGCCTAAACACATTTAGTACATATATAAGTGTTTAGTTTTATGCCCAACCAATCGAATAAACGCTAACAAGTTAGACAATAGCTAAACTCGAGCAACAATTCATGACTGCAAAATATTTGAGTGCTCCATTACAGCCAACTTACTAATTAATAAATTCAATACTGAACGCAGCGCGTGTTGACTGCTAGAAGCTCAAGACTCAAGCACTGATCAGCTTGAATATACCCATTAAATTTTTAGAAACTTTTAGAGTTACAAGCTGTATTGTATGAAATGATTCTTTAAAATAAAATGTATTCTGTTAAGTTTTGTGCACTTAATGTATATGTAGATTTATACATTTTATACATTTTTTTGGGAAAGATAAGTTTACTCCTATGACATTGTAATCAGTTTCGTGACCAATTTGCATTAAACTAACATAAAATTTACAATTTCTTAATAAAGATAATATATATATTTTCTATAATTGCTTATTTTGACTAAGGCTAGAATATTTTACACATTTAATGATTAAAGTCTTGAAAATTACACTAAATACGACAGATTTTCTTTTTCATCACATATTCAATCTAAACTTGTGGTTCTAAACCTACACTAATGAGTGGTGTAAAACAGCATATACTTTAAGCACACAGATACAGGGTATAAAAACCGAAAACAAGAGTATATCAAGTTATATAAACACATTCACATGTACATAGCTATAGAGTGTGGGCCATATTACACTTTGGGGTATCCAAGTATTTTGATAATGTGTAGAATTATCTTTAGTATAGAGTTTAATGACTACATTTTCTACTGTTAAGTATCTCATAAAATGTTGTATGCACACATCTACTTGTAAAACTCTCAAGGTGTAAATAGTAACTAGTAGAAAAGTCTACAAACCGACTGTAAAAGACCATGTACTTATTAAGTAAACAAGTTTTTCATATTTAAAACCGCTATCAACTGATCGTTAATATGACAGCTACATATTTGATATAATTGTGCTTAAGATTAATCTACAAGCAGCATAGACGGACCTACATGCTAAATTTGGTGGCTCTACCTCTTATACGCTCTGCGATACAAATTATCGTAATATCGACAAGCAATGCTAATCAAGAATATATGCCTATATCTTAATTCAGTAGTTTCATACAAAACATGTGTGACAAATAGTGAACGGAGCTACAGAAAAAAGAAGTGCAAAAAAATTTAAAAATTTAAATACGGGTATATTTGTTTTTAATTTCCAACCCATTTTACTGCAATGGGTATTTAAATACCCACGAAAAGTTGCCATTTAAAAAATTCTAGAATTTCTAGAATAGAACGCTAGAATTTTTTAAATGGCAACGTTTTCGTGGGTATTTAAATACCCATTGGACTAAAATGGGTTAATCGTAGAATTTGTTTAATTGATTTGGGTTCAAAATGTATCGAAAAACAAATCACGTCGTCGTAATCCAAGTTTAATATTATAAAATAAATAAATATCAAGTATTGAAAGATCATCTGGCTGTCAACATATTGTACCCGATTAAAATGGATCAGTCCAGTGTTTATATCCGACCAAAATCAAATAAAATGTAGGGCATGTTTGTAATTTTTTTTTTTGAAAAATATACAGAAAGCTGTCAAAGCAACTCAGCTACTAACAAGCCTAATAGAGCACTTTACATTTTACGAGTATATGGTCTAAGAAACTACTACTTATGCATATTGTATGCAACAATCTGGTAGCGACTCGAATTGCAACCAATATGAGAGGCTACAAATCACTGTGAACGGCTGTCCAAGCTAGTGACGAAAGTGAAGTGAGACGAGCGAAACTCGATTGGAACAGCAACTCGATCGTTTGAATCGTTCGGATCGTACGATAGCATGCACAAAATAAAGCCACTTGATTTTTAACTGTCAAAGCCGAAAAACGGGGCCAGTGCACGCTGGTCTGGTTTTATTAAATGTGGTAGTTGCAATGGTAGTAGTATAGTAGTGGTAGTGGTAGTGGTAGTTGGGCCATGAACGTCGAACGTGCAAACGGTTATTGACACCTTCCCAAGTGGCCTGAATGCTTCAATGAAAATTCTCGGCGTAGCTTAAGCTCAGTTTAGATACGGGTATTTGTTGTTTGTATCTTTACATGTGCATATAACCATTGAGCGAACCAAATATTGAAGTTGTCGTACAAAAATGTGTTAACGAATTAATTAACATTGGTATGCATCGTATTTATTATTTAAGTCGCACCTTTAATCACTTTTGGGAAAAGGAAAAACAAATAAAGTTGGTGTCAAACTTCATTGCAATTAAACCGCATAAAAGCAAATAAAACGAAACTCGTTATAACAAATATATATATACTTTTATTGGAAATGACAACATTTGTTCAACAACTTAGTGCAGACATGCTAATAAAGCACGGAAATTTTAAATCGTTTCAATAAACAACTTTTGAAAGTTCATTAATGAAATTTCTTTACAAATACTACGTATTTTACCAAGTTATTTCACTCAAAGCTTTTCAATACATGTATTTGATTTTGAACATCAAACAATTCCAGAATGTAAATTATTTAACCTTAAGTTCAACTCTCTATAATTACACTGAACTGATTTACAGGTAGTAAGTAGAAAATGTGATTCATTGAAGGCTTTCGTATTAATCAAATTTTTGAACTAAATTCTTTAAAATTGTGTGGTTTAAGGGCATAAATATAGTACTCAATGGAGTTCTTACTGATTAGCTGACGTTATTTTGCCTAGATGTATTAAAAAATACATGCATTAAATTTCTTTTAAAATAAAGCTTAATGTCCCATAATGAACAACAGGTATGATAAACTTAATCAAAAGTTTGAAGTCTTAACAGTGTTGCCATTATAGCTATTTTTTTATGAAAAATTTAGCAAGGAAAATTTAGCTGGGAAATTTAAAACATATTATATTAGCTTAATTTGCAGATAGAGTACGTCAAAAACAATTGTTTGCTTAATGAAAAATATAGAAAAAGTTAATTTTTAATGTATTTTTCAACATAATTGGATATTTATTCTTTATAATTTGTACAAACTTATTAAGTCCCTATATATAAATTCATAGAAATAGCAGAAAATTTAATTCTTTTAAAATAAAATTCAAGAAAATTCAAAAAACTCCATAAAATCTCTTGACAATTAATGGAATGAGAAATGAACAGGGATTTTACTAAAATGCCACACAGATAATTATAGAATTAAATTAAATATAAAGATTCTGAAGTTAAGATTAGGTGTGTAGATTCTTACACCTTTTACATTTTTAAGTTTTTACTTTTAAAAATTCCAACTAAATTTCTATTTTAAATTTAGATATTAGAAATGTCCAAATTCTTGTCTATACATGAATTTTTCATGTTAGTTTTTTACTATAGAAAATTTTAATTTGTAGTACTGTTAAATGGGTGTCATTTGTAGTTTTTCAATAATTTCAGACAAATTCCACTCTTTTGTTATTTTTTCTTCGTTTTTATTACTCATTCAATAAAATTGCGTAGTTTTTTCATTTTCAGGATTCTTTCATCTTAATTTGCAAATTTAAAGACAATAAATGAATTCGATATTTGCTTTATACCCTCTGAGGGGTATAATGGGTTTGTCAGAAGTATGTAACAGGCATAAAGTATATATATTCTTGATCAGCATCAACAGCCGAGTTGATATAGCCATGTCCGTCTGTCCGTCTGTGTGTCTGTCCGTTTGTCCGTATGAACAGACAGATCTCAGAGATGGTAAGAGCTATAAGTTCAAACTTGGTCAGTATCAACCACATATTTAGTCAGTCAATACAATTTTGTTTCCTTTTTTTGATGCCACGCCCCATTCGCCTACAATTAGCGAAAAACCAGACATACCTCGAAAAAAATACAGGGTCACTAATTTTGGCATGCAGGTTGCTTGATGCAGTATAAAGAAAATGCCATCAAAATTTTTTTGATGCCACGCCTCCTTCGCCCACCCAAAGCACAATTGCGTTGTAACTTTGCAAGCGGCGGGCTCACTTATTTCTAAACGTATAGTTTTGTAACTTAGCATTTATTTGCAGACAAATAATATCAAACGATTGTGAAAATTTCATTAAAATCGGACTATAAATAAAAAAGTTTCTCAAACAACGAAAATCGTTACATTCAAGCAAGGCATAGCCACGTGCATTGCACTGAACTGTGCACACAAGCAACGAAAAACGTGCGAGCGAGGCAGACATACAATGTGTGCATTTTAAGTTCATGCAGCAGCTACTCCAATTGGAACTCATATAATTGGAAACGAAGCTCAGAGGGTATTACACGGTCGGCATGCCCGACTGACATTTCTTTCTTGTTTGAAAATGTATTTAAATCCATAAATACAGTGACAAACAAAAAATTGAGTAAAAACCGAAAAGAACACATTTTCAATGAAAATTGTTATATTGATTAAGTAACTGTGTGTAGACATTAAACATACGCACCGTAGTACGTCAGAATCCCTGAGAGAATTGCTTTCAAAGTAATTGAGAGTGAAGGCAATATAACAACATGCGTATTTATTTGCCAGCTATAAAAGTCAACAGGTTTTATTTATTTTTTTTTTTTTTGCAAAATACAACTCGCATGAGAGTCGAGTTTATCGTCTTTTAGCATTCATTTCGCATTCTGTGACGAGAGAAACACGATTTTTCATTTATCTCACGGATCCTGCTTCCCATGACATTATACTATGTAGTATACTGGCTAGCTATTGTGCTCGTACTTTGTGTGTACTACAGACGTGCTGCTAGTTGTTCCCAGTAATTTTAATAATATGTTCTTGATCTGAGTTCCGCCTTTTTTGTACTTTTAATAATTACGTATAAAATGAGTCATGCTTTTCTTATAAATTTAATTTGAATCATTCAATGCGTTTTAAGGTGGGCAAAAACAAAACAACTTCCTTAAATTTCGCCGGTTTAAAAAAATGATTGTTCTAACAAGTTGTTTCCCAAGATTTCATATTGTCATGATTAACACGAGCATTTTATCAGTTGCTCTTAGCTTATAATTCATATGTGTATATATATGTATAGAGTTTATACAACGTCCACACTAAAGATAGCAGGTACATTTTCAGGCTAAATCGACAGACATTGAGCGATTGACGTAAACCTTATCATTATTGAAAAGTCTTTGACACTCATTTCGATCAGTTTTTGATATGTACTCGGCTATATTAATGTCGTTTTTTTTTTGTTTGTTAAATCGTTGCACAAGTTTCATTAAAATGGCTTATAAATACAAACAGAATGAGAATGTTGTCAACTCTACAGTTGGTCAAGTAAGTCTTTTGACAATAATAATTAATTTGTTTCTAGCAAACAAACTAATAGAACTAAAATCCAATTAACAAAAGTATCAATTCATCTATGATTCCTCAAAATTGCCATTAATCAATTTAGTTTTAAAGAATCGATTCAGTGGTTTTATAATTGGTTCATTAGACTCTACAAGCGAAGTTTATAGGTAAGTTTTAGGCAGCAATGTGAATATACAGTCAGCAATTAAAGTTTAAGTACACTGCTCACATAAATTAAAGAAAATGCCTTAAGTATCAATACAAAGACTTAGTAATTCACATACAGTGGCTTACAGCTTATTTTGTGCAAAGGTGTAGAACATTTTTATACCCTCTGAGGGTTATATTGGGTTTGTAAAAAGTATGTAAAGGGTAGAAGAAGACGTGGCAGACCCTCTAAAGTATATATGTATATTTTTGATCAACATTAACAGCAAGGTCAATATAGCCATGACCGTCTGTCTGTCTGTCCGTATGAACAAGCAGAACTTAGCGCAAAAATCTGCATTAATAAAATTGGATAGTTGATATACTATTGAAGATATCAACAAAAATTTGAACGCAATTTATTTCAATATTTTCTAATGTTACTTAAACTTACTTCAAGAAAAAAGCGTAAGTCGGGTTTTGGAAGAGCTAGCTTATCTAAGATTGCCCTTGCATACAACAATTTTTTTTTAGATTTATCTACAAACTTTTAAAGATAACGGCATACAATTATTTTCATTATTTTCACCTCTAAAAATAAAACTTTTACCAAAAAAGAATTATAAAAAAAAAATCTTTAAATATTAAAAAAAAAAATTTTTTTAGAAAAAATACTACATAACAGAATTTTTTTTTAATTTTGTTTAACAATTGTTTGTTTTTTTATTCTTAAAAAAAAAATAAAATATTTTTCCACATTCCATAAACACTTTGCTCTCAAAACTGTATGTATGTATGTAAGTGCATTAATGTTTGTCAAAACAATTACTTGACTCACTGTGTGTTTGTAAATGTACATTCTAATTTGTTCCACATAAACTTTTTAGCTCTTTACGCATGTAAATACACTCGCGGCTCTAAAAATAAGTGCATTTGCTTGTTTGTTTATTTGCTCATTTTGGTGTGTGTGTGTGCGTGTGCGCGAGTGTGTTGGTTATTAGCGACTTTTATTGCCGCGGCACATGACAGCGCAAAAACGACGCATAAAATCGCACAGTTTAAATTGATTTCGCATTTGATTTGTAATTATAGTTAATTGTACACACACACACACAAACAAGTGTAAATATATTTATGCCAGCACTGTTTACACTCACACATACGCGTGCGCTGTGAGAAAATTCGTAGAATTCGAGAAACGAGCAGAAATGACCAAATTGGGCACAGCGAGGGGTTCAAGAAGAACAGCCTGGCAAAAGAGACATACGATTACAACGGTTTTTAGCGCAGGCGCAGCTCACTTGACGTTATAGGGACAACAACAACAACAACAATTGCAGCTGCGCAAAAGAGAGATGGTATGCGCAAATTTCCATTCACTACAGACGCGCGCGTCCCAGGGTCAGTACACATACATATGTACATACGTATTTACCAAATATGAATGGCAGTTTTTATTTTGTTGTTGTTGCTCGAAGTGCGTTTTCAATTACAGGTTCTTGAACACTGTTGTTTTTATGTTTTTGTTTTTTTGTAAGACATTCACTTCACATTTAATTCGCAAAACAATAGCACAAAACAAAAGGAACTGTGTACCCTTTATTTTGTATTTCTTTGACCACCTTTTTCTCACATTCACTTCACTGTGGTCCCTTGAGAGCTTTTTATTTATCATCAGCTCCTTGAGCTTTCAACACTTTAAAGCTTTCAGTATGAGCATATTCAATGAGACCTTTATTATTAACACTAATTATTTTGCACGTAGTATTTTTTTACAAGCGAACGGAGTTAGACATTAGAACCGTTTATACCGTTTAAACTACGAATTACAAGAGTGGAAAAACAACAACTACAAACCGTGGTGGCAACGGACAAGAGCTTTAGCGCGCACGTTTGTCAAGTTCAACATTCGTCGGTTTACTGAATGCGACACAACAGCGGCGACGGCAACAACTTCTCGTCAACGATCCGCAGCATTGAGCTTATAAGAGTTGTTGTTGTTGTTGTTGCTGCTGATCGGGACAGAAAGACAATGAAGGAATGAATGAATGGTAAATGATCTGAACGTTAAGATGCTCGTCACAAGGAAGTGTTATGTAATTTGCGATCACACACACACACATACAAAAACGAAATGAATATAAATAAAGAAATTTATTCTCAATCAGATGAACAATAAAGAAATATTCATAATTGTATCTTATATATTAAACGCAAATTAAAAATGTTTATCTTTATATAGAATATACATTATATAGTCGGTATTCATATTTAAAATAAACGTAAAATGAGTATAGTACTTTAAGTTTATATTTTAAAAATATATATATATATAAATTAGGAGAAATTTAAATTTATTTTTATTTCTACATACTTCATATCCTTTTTTTTGGTAATTCGCATGAGCTGCCCTGAATGAAAATTTCAAAAACTTTAAAAACCGCCAAACTCCAATATTTTTATAAAAAATTTAGTTGTGTAGAAAAAAACTTAGTTTTTTTTCAAAAAATGTTGGAATAACACGTTTGTTTTAAAAAATAGGATTTATTGCTTTGTATTGTATTGTATTAACTGTTACAGTTAATAACACAAATTACAATTATAAAACCAAACTATACGAAATGAAAACATCGTTACTCGTTAAGCGTTGCTTGCCGATAAAAATAATCGATAAGCATGCGGGCTAACAACAAAATCGAAACATCCCTTGTGCCGTATATTAACAGTGCCATCGCGAGCATAACAGCTGTTAAATAACATTTTGCAGAGCAAAACGAGCGAAAAGTACGGCAGAAACGAGCGAAAAGAGGAAAAAAACACATCACTACGGTCGACCTATTTTCAGGCAGTACATGAGAGAGAAGAAAAAGCAAAGAAAAGAAAAATAGCAAATATATTTAGCGAAAAAAACGCTCAATTAGCTCGACTAAACTAACTAAAGGATAAACGACATTTGCGTTTGGCATTAACACAAACAATTGCATAAATAAGCATCAAATGTGCGTGACAACAAAATGAAAGTAACAATCAAGTCATGGACGGGCGTTGCATCTTGGCGTTGGATAGCAAATGATGAGAACTGTGGCATTTGTCGCATGTCCTTTGAGAGCACCTGCCCCGAGTGTGCGCTGCCCGGTGACGACTGCCCATTGGTGTGGGGTGTTTGCTCCCATTGCTTTCACATGCATTGCATTGTCAAGTGGCTAAACTTGCAACAGTTGAACAAACAGTGTCCAATGTGCCGCCAAAGTTGGAAATTCAATATACACTAAACACAAACAAAAAAAAAAGCAACAAAAACAAACAGCTAAAAATCAATCGAGCGAATAACACGCAAAAAGGAGAAACACAAAAGAAGCTATAACAACAAAAACAACAACAACAAAGCAACGAGTGAACAATAACAACAACAACAACTAAAGAAGAAGCAGAAACAGAAGAAAACAAACGAAACTAGGCAAAATGATTGAGAATACGACGGAACAGCAGCAACAACGCCAGAATCCTTTAGCTGGCTTGCCACCACTGCCAAAAAGCTTAAGCGCTGCTGCCACCACCATTGCACCCGGTCGTACCCAGTCACAGCTGCGTGCCTCGCCAGCTGCAGCGGTTGCAGCCCTAACCGCCGCCACAGGAGATCTGTATCTGGGTCCATCCACCTCCTCGGCCGCTGCAGCTGCCTCCTCCACATCCTCGTCGCGCAATCGCAGCTACAATGGACACGGACGTCATGGCAGTCTGTCCTCCACACAGGAATCGCTTAGCGATCGCGAAAGCGTTCACAGTCGTGCCTCCTCAACGCACAGCGGCAACGGTAGCGGTAGTGGAGGACACGCTGCCCAGCACACGCCCACTAACAGCGGCTGCCATAACGCATCCAGCACCATTGATAACCAGCTGGCGATATTGCGCCGTGAAATGTACGGTTTACGGCAATTGGATTTGTCACTGTTGTCACAATTGTGGGCGTTGAATGAATCGATTCAGGGATTTCGTGTATTTCTGCAGGAGCAGGATGCACTGTCGCCGCCCTCACGTTCCCGCACGCCTTCCGATGCCAATTCGCTGTCGTCGGACGAGGAGGAAGAGGATGATGGCTCCTATGCGGCGTCTGTGGCATTGCCCAAGCTGAATGCACCGCCAATGCAGGCCAATGCGGTATTATCCTCGCCAGCGGCCAGCGGTGTTGGTTTGCCCACCAAATTGGCCACTGGTTCAACCACATCGCATGCCTCCACCAGCTCTGCTTCGGGTGCATCGGGCTCCTCATCGGCAGCGTCGTCCATGGGCAAACATCATCATCATCATCAGCAGCAGCAACAACAGCAACAACAGCAGCAGCAGCAGCAGTTGCCTCACTATCATTATCATCAACAACATCATCAACAGCGTGCCGCACCACCGCCTGCGCCGCCAGCTCAACACAAGGCGCATCCACAGCTGCCGCGCATATTGCAACAACGGATGAGGCATGCACCACCGCCGCCACCGCCAACAACGAGACCCAAAAGCAGCGGTTCAGCCGCTGCCGGCGGTGTTGCTGCTGTTGGCGGCGGCGCGAGCAGCAGCAGCAGCAATCACAGCATCAGCAGTGTCACCCAACAACAGCAGCAGCAGCAGCAACAACAACAACATCCGCATCACCAAAGGAACGTATGACAAAACCCGTTCTTGGACTAAGTTCTGTTTGGTCCAAGAACGTTGACACGACAACAAAAAACACATTTCACAAAATGTCAATTTGCACACTTCTGGAGTCAATTTTTTTGTGTACACGCGGCATGAGGCATGCAGCATGCGGCATGCGGCATACCACGCCCACCCGCCCCCAATCTCTCAAAAGCATAAATCACATATTATATAGCACATCCAAGCTTGCCATTTGTTCCATATATATTTCGTTGTAGATCATCGTGTGTTTGGATTTGTCGCAAAAACGAAAAAAAATTGTATTCAATAATAAACTTTAAATAGCTAAGGATAAGATCCTGTAATAAGTACTACATATATATCGAATATTTATATATATATATATAGACATATATATACATACATACATATAATCTATTTGTATATTAACACGTATAAAACTTAAAACTAGAAATTTTTGCTGCTTGGATTCAAAAATACATTCAAAATTTGTGCATCGAATTAAAATTAAACAACACACACTAGAGAATTATTTCGTTTTGCCGAATTCTGCTCTTAAAATGATGATGATGATGATGATGATGATAGCAAACAACATAACAAATAATTAGTTAAATTACTTATTGTACTATTTGAAGAACCTATGCTAAACAATTGATATCTAAGTATACATAATCACACACACACTCATTAGCATTAACCAAAACTAAACTCTTGGCCTAAAACATTAAAAAAAAAAACAAAAACACATTATCTATAATCATATATGCATAAAACTACTTTTTGTTGCACTAGCAAAAAACACAAAACAAAAACTATACAGAAAAAAATACTATAAAAAAACAAAACACGTTTCGTTTATTGTTCGTAGTAGCTAGTCCTAGAAACTCCTCTATATATTGGCTATACAAGAAACCCCCCAACCTAGTAATCCTAACTAACTTACTCATGTTCAATACTTATCTGTTTCGGCGTTCACATCCGATTGTTCCTGAAAAAAAATAAGAAATTATTCTCTATAGACACTAACTAAACACTATATAACATTCTAATCCCAATGCATAGGTGCTTATGAGAATAAAGTTCGTATCTTAGCTATATACAGCTATATATATATATATATATATACAAACGGAAAGCAACAACGATGCAATATCTTACATAATGGATTGTCAATAATTTATACAATACACAAAAAGTAATGGAACTACAATATATATATATATATAGTCCTATACTTTATAGAATCAGAGTGGAGACCTCTGCCTATTACATAAATAAATTCACACACTTTTGTGCCATTTTATGGTTGAAAAGCTAATAATCCGAAGCGAGAGCCCTATATCAAGTTTTCAATAGCAATAATAGTGTTTGGCTTAGTTTACGCATATCAAATATCTGTTCATAACATCTCTGTCTAACTTAGGATGTTCCAAGTTCTCTACGCATAAAACCTAATCGAAGAAATCTACCAATTCATTGTCTTCATAGAGAGTTCAATCAAAAAGAAAACAGAAAACAAAGAAAACCAACAAAACGATACTCAAAAATTTGCAATTTTTTACTCAATGTATAATGCATTTATTGTAGATTTTACAAAAAAACATTGAATGCAAACGATTGTAACCAAGATTTGGGCAATTAACTATTGGAACTAACTGTCTGGAAAAGCAAACTATGAAGTATATTGGCAAGCAATTTGTTGATAATTGATTAATATAAATATTATATAAAATTAAATTGACGATTTTTTACTGAAAACAGATTAAAATTGACGTTGAATTGTAATATGTAATGGAAAAAATGATTAAAGAATAATATGAAATGATAAATCTGAACAATAAATATCACTTTAAATAATTAAATTTCAAATCAATTCATTACGAAATCAATATACAAAACTTTTATAATTCTCTCACTGATAACATTCATTCACTGATCAACGGGCGGACCTAACGAAAAGTACACGAGGTTGATTTTTTGGTAATACAATTGAGTTCTCACGATTAACCAGCTGACTGTTCAAATTACTGTTCAGAGAACAGCCTAAACTGATAGATGTTGGATGGTGAAAAGAAATATAACGATTAACAATTAAATTACTGATCTTCAAGCAGCCCAAACCATAAGTGTAGTGTGGTAAAAATAATTTATATATATATATATAAAAACAGCTCTTAATTGTGATCGACAAACTGTCTCATGACCTATTTAGTCACTTATTGATCAGCGTGCAGCACAAACCGCGAAATCTAAGATATAAAATTTTATAAATAGCTTAAAAACTGTTAGCCGCTTTGTTTCTACCGACTAATCGGCTGTCTAAAGCATTCATGATCGGTGTGCAGACCAAACGAAAAGTGTTACGATGCTGAAATTTGCAGAGCTCATATAATAGGAAATCTATATTTTGAACTTAAACTGTGTAATCCTGATTAATTCTTATTACTGATTAATTGATACTTATATAATTGATACTTGTGTACAAATATACACCTAATTAATTTAGCACGGATTTTAAGAGAAAGTTTTAGATTTGCTACGGGCGTTCCAAGTGGTTTAAAAGTCGTTCGAAGTGTTTGTCAAATTGATTTATTCCACGTCAGGGTTCACTTAAACTAGGCGTACAAAATGTAGTCAATATTCGGGGGTTTTTCTGCCTTAAGTACTAAAAGGTCCGCAACAATCCGAGGGTATTTCTGTAAAATTTTTAAGGATTAGAAATTGGGAATTGAGTAAACAAATAGTTGACTTACTATTGCTTTCGCCCCAGCCAAGGGGTACAGCTAGGCGACTATTCTCTCGCTTGAGCCATTGATAAAGTGGATCAAAGTATTCGAGTAGCGCTGCTGGATCCATTTCCGTTTCGCCCGTAAACTCCTCCAACACCTCCTTCCAGTGCCTTGAACTACCCGCCGACAAGAACTTCTCGAATGCCTTTCCAGCCTTCTTGCTGCCAAATATATCGCAATTGTCCAGAGTCAGACTACTGTCGCCTGGCACATACTGATCCGCCAGACGGCACAGGGCCTTGTGGAACTGAAACTGAAAGATGTGGGCGGCAAAGTAACGTAGATACTCCACATCAGCACTGATGTGATACTTGGCTGGCGGATCAAAGCTGCTGTCGTTGCGGAAAATTGGCGGTTCGACGCCACCGTGCTCGGAACGCATTTGCCAGAAGCCGCAATTCCAATGGGATTCATCGATTTCATTGCGGGAGACGGCATACCGGAACTTGTCCATGGTATAGGCAAAGGGCAGGAATGCAACCTTTGATATTGCCAGCACGAATAGCTCATTGATGCGACTCTTCTCGTCCAGTTGTCCGTTGCTGGTGAGGCCAATGCTCTTCAGATGCTTGGCCGACATGACAGACATTGCAATCACATCACCGACAGCCTCATGGAATCCCGGATTGGGTGCATCACGATAAATCGCCGGTTGTTGCTCATACTGCATATAGTACTGAATGTGTCCCAGCTCATGGTGGACCACATACAAATAGTGGCTGTTCACCTCGGTGCACATCTTGATGCGCACATCGCCGTCCTGGAACAAATCCCATGCAGAGGCATGACAAACCACTTCACGATCATTGGGTCGTGTGAACAAACTCAAATTCCAGAAGCTCGGTGGCACCGGCCTTAATCCCAGCGATTGAAAGTATTGATCTCCCAATTCAAAGAGCTTTCGTACGCTGTATCCTTGGCGCTCCATCTCTGACTTGACGTCCACAAAGGGTTTCTCCGGGAATGGAGTGAGCAATTCAATTACTGGTGACCACGATTGTGCCCACATGTTGCCCAGCAGATGCATTGGAATATTTCCCTCGGCTGGCACCACATCGGGACCATAATGCTGACGCAATCTATATCGAACATAGCCATGGAGTTGTCTATAGAATGGCAAAAGTGCTCTAAATGTCGCATCCAGCTGACGCTCAAAATCAGGATCTTCGTAGAAGTGCACCCAGTAATCGGCATACGAGTGAAAGTCTGCAAAACAAAAAGGGTTCAGATATGAAATTGTGTATCGAAATATATAAATTATAAAGTTATAAATTATATAGCGGTTATTTAATAGAAAAGTTGTAACACAATAGTTAGAAAAGCTTTTTTAATTTTGCAAATATTTTAACCAAACTCACAGCTAATGGGTTTGCTATAGATATATCTCAAAATACAGCTTTTATACCCTCTGAGGGGTATATTGGGTTTGTGAAAAGTATGTAACAGGCAGAAGGAGGCGTGGCAGACCCCATAAAGTATATATATTCTTGATCAGCATCACAAGCCGAATCGATATAGCCATGTCCGTCTGTCCGTTTGTCTGTCCGTCCGTATGAACGAAAGGATCTCAGAGATGGTAAGAGCTACAAGTTCAAACTTGGTCAGTATCGACCACAGTCAATACAAGTTTTTCTTTTTTTTTGATGTCACGCCCCATTCGCCCACAATAAGTGAAAAACCAGACATACCTCGGAAAAAATACATGTTTTTCTGCGAATATCTCGATAACTATAATATTTAGGGACACCAATTTTGTCATGCAGGTTGCTAGATGCAATATAAAGATAATGCCATCAACATTTTTTGGATGCCACGTCTCCTTCGCCCACCAAAAGCACAACTGCGTTGTAACTTTTTATGCCGCTGGCTCACTTATATCTTAATGTATAGTTTTGTAACTTAGCATACACTTGCAGACAAATAATATTAAACGATTGTGAAAATTTCATTAAAATCGGACTATAATTAAAACAGTTTGTCATACAATTAAAATCGTTACTTTCAAGCAAGGCATAGCCACGTGCATTGCACTGAACTCTGCACACAAGCAACGAAAACAAAAAACGTGCGAGCGAGATAGACATACAAATATGTGTGCATGTTAAATTCTTGCAGCAGCTACTCCAATTTGAACTCATATAAATGAAAACGAAGCTCACAGGGTATTACACGGTCGGCATGCCCGACTGACATTTTCTTTCTTGTTTAAACTAAAGATAGATTTCTTAAACATTAAATAGTTATTTAATTTCAATAAAAACAAACATACACTAAATTAGGTGGTTTTAGGTGTTCAAACAGTCTGACATTTCTATATCAACTCGTTGCAGGGGCAATAAGGGGGAAGATCTATTTTTAATATGGGAATCAGGTAGGTCACGGGGGTTATCTCACTGGTACTCACCATTTAGATGAGCTGCTTTGCGTGTCAGGTTTATATATTTGGCAAAGTTCTCGCGATTCGGTGTACCGGCTTTGTCGTACCACTCCCGCCAGTACCAGGCGAGTTCGTCGGGATTGCGGCTGTGCGCTAAACGATCCTGAATGTGTGGCTCCAGTGTGAGGGAGCAATCACTGCGATTCGTGTAGGAACAGACAGTGGTTGTGGCATATTTCGTGGTCATCGAACTGATGGCATTCTTAAGCTCCAGATAATCATTGGGCTCGAGTGCAGATGCTCCCAGATTTTGCCACATTTTAGCCTGTCTGCGTATGTCTGCATCCTCGGAATTTATATAATTTCCCGACTTGATAGCCTGAGCCGTACGTTTGCTGGCCTTTGCATTTTCAGCATATACGGCTACCATAGCCTGACGGTTCTCCTCCGTTACGTTGACATTGTAATTGAAGGA
Source organism: Drosophila tripunctata (assembly GCA_035047385.1). Classification (NCBI taxonomy): domain Eukaryota; kingdom Metazoa; phylum Arthropoda; class Insecta; order Diptera; family Drosophilidae; genus Drosophila; species Drosophila tripunctata. The sequence continues at coordinate 113,242 of JAWNPS010000276.1, forward strand.
AGCCAAATTCTCGGCATGATGACGTGCCCGAAGCTCCTCATTCACCTGCTCAAAGAAGCGACGTGTCTGCAGCGAGGTTGCTGAGCAGGTGTTGGCGCCCCTGCCAAATGGTAGCTAAATAAATGTTGTCTATTATTGTATCAGATTTTAAAAGAAATTGCAGGCTCATATACTTTGTGTTTGATTCAAAAAAAATATTCTTTAAAAAATAATCTTTAAAAGAAATTTCATGCTCGTATGTCTTTGCGTTTTGTCGCTACGCTGATCAGTCGGTAAGGACAAGAACATTAATAGCTTTAGATATGCAATAATATTAAAAAATAAATTTGTAGCTCAAATAATAGCTTCTCCAATCATTAAACATAAAAACTTATTTTACATCTGGTTTTTTAAAAAAAATGTGATACTTTTTCTACATTAATTTCTTTGATATATTTTTAAAAATATGTAAATTTTATCGAAAATACCATAAGCATATAGCAACTAAGCTCGATATCAGCAATTAAGCATTTAATAAATTTTAAAAAATTCTAAAAAAAACATAAATTAAACAGAAGACAGAGTTTTCAGTTATTGAGTGTAGTTTAAATATTTTTGAGATGTTGACAATAAACAAACAAAAAATCGCTAGATAGGCAACACTACCACACACACTCACCCACAATATGATGGCGGCGACCAGAATCAATGGCACCAGACGTCTGTCCATAATGTCCACAACTCTGCTCTTATCAGTTGAATCCTCTAGCTGCAGCTGCTTCACTATTGTTTCACTTAAATTTAGTTCAGTGCCTGATACTATTTTGAATGGCTACTGTCTACTTATTTCTCGTAGAATTCACTAGTTCTATTTACAGTTCCCGCGCTGTAGTGGATGCTGCATAGTCCGCTACTATTTGACTACTGAACAAGCGTCAAGAATCACAGCTGCTTTTAAGCCGGCGCACACATGCATACAGCTGTATCACATTCATTTTTGCATTAAAATATTGTTAGCTAATGATTATATATATATATATATATATATATATATTGTATTTGCTTTTATTTCATATTGGTAAACGTAAACCGAACGTAAATTTACACCTGTCCTCTAATCTGCATTTGCTGCTGCTGCAGCCAGTGTTGAGAATTTTTGCAGGGCGCAATGCACGCACAACTGATCAAATGTAGTGCACAGTGACTGAATAAAGTATGAGCACAGTCTTAAAAATAATTTTAGTTTTGTTTAAATATATGACCTCTAATTAATTTGAAAAATTAACACATTTTGATAGTAATATTTTCTAAGACTTATATATCGATAGAAATATAATTTGGAAGTGCTGGTACTTAAGTTATAATTGTTTCAATACTTTAATGTTGCACTGTTTGTGCGCATGTGTGTGCGTAATTATCAGCTGTTGGCTTGAACACTGAGTTCAGTTTTTAAGTACACTCAATTCGGCTCCACCAAAGATTCGAATTGCATTCAGATGTTGCTTAAAAGTAAATTTGGAATTCTATATAAAATATTTATTTGGTAGTATTTGTATTTCAATTATTACAGCCGTGAATAATGCATTCAGTAGATTATACAGCGGTAATTGCAACCGTGGCTTATAAATTTTATAGTTCGTCACGGACATATTCAAGGTCAACTATGTGATGAACTAATAATTTAAAATTTATAAAAATGTAAAACAAAAAAAATTTAAATTGCATTTCACTAAAAACAATTCGCAAAAAACTTTTGAAAATGTTTTTGATTTAAGTAGCGATAAGCGCAGCTATCGATAAGGCCCAACGCTATCGATTGCTTCGTACTCTACTTCGTTCACTCGCGATAGTTGGCAGGGCTGCATTTCAATAAAATTAGTACTTTAGTAATCGCCAAATTAGTTTAATAAAATTTTACTCCAGATCAGCAGTTTTGACTAAAAATGTGGGCTGACACCTTTTTAATTGTATTTATATCAATATGCACGGCATTTCTAGGCGAAGGTATGAATGAAAATGAGTTTTATTGCATATGTAACTATAACACACGTGTACCTGTATGTATTTTTAATTTATATAGGTCTCACCTGGGTACTCGTCTACCGCACGGAGAAATACCAGAGGCTAAAGACCGAGGTCGATAAGCAGAGCAAAAAGTGTAAGTTTATCACAAAAAAAATCAGGGCTACCGAATTAAAGCATGTTATTGTTAAATGTTTACGTGCTTTTAGTGGAGCGCCGCAAAGAAACTCATGGCGATTCACTGGACAAATCGGTTAAGAAGAAAATTGAGCGCTACGAGGAGAAACTGAAGAACAACAATCGTGACTTGTCGCTGGTGAAAATGAAGTCCATGTTTGCCACGGGATTCGCTTTTACCGCTCTGCTCAGCATGTTCAACAGCATCTTCGATGGACGCGTTGTGGCCCAATTGCCATTTACACCGATCTCCTGGATTCAGGGCTTAAGTCATCGCAATCTATCCGGCGACGATTACACCGACTGTTCGTTTATCTTTCTCTACATTTTGTGCACCATGTCCATACGTCAGAATACACAAAAGCTGCTGGGATTTGCGCCATCCCGTGCTGCCAGCAAACAGGGTGGTGGACTCTTTGGCCAGACACCAGGACAATTTAAGTAGAGTTCTTTTTTTTTCTAGTCAAACAATTGGTGTTCCTTGTAATAGCCAGAGAAAAAGTACAATAAATCCAATTTATATACTTTGTTTAAATTAAATTTAATTTAAAACGTCGCCACCTACATTCACAAAATAAAGAAACCATCAAAGATCTGTTTAAGTAGAACAAAAGTAGCCTTTTTATACTACAGCGTACGGAGTACGAAGTATGCTGCAATCAGTATGAGTTTATTTTGGATTTTTGCCAAGTCCTCCACCGCCCCCGCAAATAGTGAAAAACGAAAACGCAATTTCTATAACTCGAAAAGTATTGTAGATATCTGAACGAAATTTTCACAGTATGTGCATGGTACCATTTTATAAATCTTGACCGACTTTGGTGCGGATCGGACAATTATATAGCCGCCTTATCATAAAAGTTTGAAAACGTGTTTTTGCCCAAATTAATGGTTGTTTTTTAAGATATTGCAATGAAACTCACACAGTACGTGTAAGATGGTAATATACATATACTGACCGATTTTGGTTGGAATCGGATTACTATTTCATATATTTTCTATATGATGAAAATTAAAAATAATATACATATACTGACCGATTTTGGTTGGAATCGGATGACTATTTCATATATTTTCTATATGATGAAAATTAAAAATTGTACTAATTTGTCTTTTTGCCCAACTTTTTAGTTTTTAAAGATAACTGAACTAATTTTACAGAGTATGTGTATAGTAGTATTATCTTAACACCGACCAACTTTGCTTAGATCGGACAGCTATATCACATACCTCCCATATAAGTAATCTGACAAACATCAGAGCCAAGATATGTCTTTAGTATGAGAAACTTTTTTGTCTGTTGAGTTATCCGAAACCAAACTTACACGATATGTACATAATATTTTTTTAAATTTTCTGACCAAATTTGGTTTGGATCGCACAACTATATGCCGTACCTCCCATGTAAGTAGTTGAGTTATCCAAACCAAACTTACATAGTAGTTGCAAAATATTTTTTTTTAATATTCTGAGCAGTTTTGATTGGAATTGATCAACTACATTATAAGCAATCGTATTTACAAATTTAAATGTTGGGAATACTGCGCCTTTTCTCATAAATAGGTTATTTCTTTGTTTGGTTTATTAGTTTATAAGACATCTCACATTAAGTACTTGATTTTGCTCTAGAATACGCTGTAGTATATTACAGTCGGCTCGCTCGACTGTAGTCGTTCCTACTAGTTCTTTTTTAAAGAACTGAACTTAAATTTAAGTTTCATTTTTCTTCCTTCTTAACTTAAAGCAGACAAAAGTTAGTTTAGTTTCTATATGATTGTTTTAAAAGAATCCATCAAAGTTTAAAGCGCTCTTTAATTTCTTGACTTACATATTAATCCTGAAAGTTCACTTCAAATACAACAAATATATTTATAAAATTTTAGTTTTTCTTTTTCCGTAACAACTTTAATTAATCCTTGCTATAAAAAAACAATAACAAATTGTGTTTAATTTAAAGCACTAAACTCATACATTGGCTTATCCACAATAAGTCTATCGAAGCTCAGACGGGACAAGTCCAGCGTGCGAAATTGTCCGTCCATAATGAGTTCGGAGATGGCACGTCCCACTGCCGGTGTCTGTTGCATGCCCTGTCCACCGAATCCAGTGGCTATATACAGATTATGATAGTATGGATGTGCACCCACAATGCCATTCTCATCGTAGACATTGCAATTGTAGAAACCGGAGGAGCATCTAACCAAACTGGCAGACTTAAATGCAGGCACACGTTTGCTTAGATTTGGTCGAATTGTGGACTCAAAGTGTGCGGTAAGTTCTTGGGTTTCCAATTCCGTCTCCGAGTCGGCATTAAAGCCACACACATAATCACCGCCGAGTCCAGTACGGCGTACAAATGTGCCGCCGGATGCATCGACAAGCATTGGCATTGCAATGCCCGGCGCAGCTGGTTCCTCCGTGTGTATGATGTACGTGTGCCGCTGGCGACGATCGATTGGCAATGGAACACGCAACATCCCCGCACCACGTCCAATCTGTGCCAGTTGTGCCACACGGCCGGACTCCATACCCGCCGCAATAACGCACAGAGCAAATTTGATTGTACGCTTCGAGCCATCGGGCATTTGGACAACGACTTTGTCCAGACTCTGGTAGCTGCCTTCATGGTTATCCGAATCTCCACTCACTATAATATCCGACTGACTCTGGTACACAAAGTCCACCACCTCGCCGTGCACAAAGTGCGCTCCATAGCCACTAGCGGCACGTCTATAGTTGGCCAGCAGCGACCAGGAATCGAACCAGCCTTCCCGTTCCAGTCCTAGACATCCCAGCGCAATACCTTTGGTCTGGAGCCAAGGGAATCGTGCTGAGAGCCGCTCTGCTGTTAGCACTTCATTCCTTGCTCCCAGCTCGTTCTGCAGCTGTGATGCCTGACGCAGTGCCTCCGCATTGGCTTCGTCCGCGAGCACAAGGTGTCCGTGTGGCGTGTAGTCCAATGGAATTTCATTGCCAAAGTGTTCGCTGGCATTGCGCAGGAATTCGGCACCAAATAGCGACATCTCTATGTTCTCCGGCAGAGAGAACTGCGAACACAGTCCACCAGTCGATGCCTGTACGCCGGAATTCTTAAACTGAAATTTAGGGAGCAAAGTCATAAAAATGAATCCTTCCACTTCCACTGTTTTTCTTTACCCACCGTTTCGTCCTTTTCGACCACAACCACATTGAGTCCCTCGCGCGCCTTCTCCTTCAGCCAGAAGGCAATGGAGCTGCCAATGCCGCCGCCGCCAATGACGAGCACATCACAGTGAGTCTGGAATTGATCGCTGGAGTTTGATTTGGTGTCGGTGCCGGTGAATGTGAATTTGCTTGGCTTTTTCTTGGTCAACTGCAATTCGCTGGCATATTGCTGCTCTGGCGGCACAAAGAACTCTTTGATTTTGCGCATATCATTGCCAAGCAGTCGAAATGTTCTTCTAATGGGATGTGTGTCTTCTACTTTTTCCGGATCTTTTCCACTGCCGCCGGTCGGATTTGATGGATTGCCGCCAGTTGCGTAGGCACGCTGCAGTGGCAGCTGCAGCATGCGCATCACATTTCCACAGCGCAACATTTTTGTCAGTCACAATTAATTTAAAAACAAAAGCTAAAAAAACTATGTTGTTTATGCCATAACAGCGCTAATGTTGCAGTCAGGGTGAGCTGATAAAGAGGTTACACGCAAATTGACGTCCCACAGAGGGCCGGGTATCAGCTGTCAGTTCAACAAGTATCGATAACGATAGGCGGAGTGATTTACATTTAAATACATGTGATATAAGCTAAAGTAATTTCTTAAATAAGCTGTGTTGTTAATGCCATAATAATACCGAGGTGAACTGATAAAAGGAAGTTTATATGTCTGTGACGTCACACGCGCCTAAATAACAGCTGTTACTCCACCAAGTATCGATAACGATAAAATGGTATTAGTAAAATACTTTTAAACAGAGTGTTGTAAAGCGCATTCTGCAACTCATAAACGCACATCACTAGCTAGGCTTTGCATTACTTGGCAAAATTTGTGTACGAAGAAATATTAAATAAATTGCAAGTGCTTGAAATGACCAAAACAACCGAAACACAAGACGTTGAAATGGAGGTAGATGCCAGCGCCGAAACACTGGCGGACGAAAAGAAAAACCAAGATCTGGCCACTGTGCAGGAGATACGCGAACAAATACGACAAATAGAAAAGTCTGTAGCCTCGAAGGAGTCGCGGTGAGTGACATGAAAAACAAGTTAAATAAAGTTTTTGAAGCTAAATAATAATTTGCTGCAGCTTCATATTGCGTGTGCTTCGCAATTTGCCCAACACACGTCGCAAGCTGAACGGCGTTGTGTTCCGCCAACTGGCACAAAGCATTTATCCCGTGGGAGCGGATAGGGAAACTGCTTTGGGACTTGCACCGCAGCTGGAAAAAGATGCCAGTGAGTTGCCCGATGTGGCTAAGAAGCAAGTGGCCACCAAGGCGCCCATTGCCGAGGTGGATGCCTATTACTATCTGCTGCTGCTGGTGAAACTGATCGATGCCAGTGATCTGAAGCGTGCCGGAACCTGTGCCGATGCCCTAATGCTCAAGATTTCCATACAGAATCGTCGCACTTTGGATTTGATTGGTGCCAAGTCGTATTTCTACTACTCCCGCGTGGCGGAGCTGAACAATGGACTGGAGGGCATTAGGGGATTCCTTTATGCCCGCTTGCGCACCGCCACCCTCCGCAATGATTTCGAGGGACAAGCAGTGCTGTTGAACTGCTTGCTGCGCAATTACTTGCATTACGCACTGTACGATCAGGCCGATAAGTTGGTGAAGAAGTCCGTGTATCCGGAATCGGCCAGCAACAATGAGTGGGCACGTTTCCTGTACTATTTGGGACGCATCAAGGCGGCCAAGTTGGAGTACAGTGATGCACATAAGCATTTGGTGCAGGCACTGCGTAAGTCACCGCAACACGCAGCCATTGGATTCCGCCAGACGGTGCAGAAGTTGATTATTGTGGTGGAACTGTTGCTGGGCAACATTCCGGAACGTGTGGTGTTCCGGCAGGCGGGATTACGTCAATCTCTGACACCGTATTTCCAGCTAACCCAAGCCGTGCGTCTGGGCAATCTGAAGCGCTTCGGGGACGTTGTTGCACAGTATGGACCCAAGTTCCAGATGGATCACACATTTACGCTAATCATTCGATTGCGTCACAATGTCATCAAGACCGCAATTCGTTCCATTGGACTGTCGTATTCTCGCATCTCGCCCAAGGATATTGCCAAGCGTCTGATGCTCGATTCGGCGGAGGATGCCGAGTTTATTGTTTCGAAGGCCATTAGGGATGGTGTCATTGAGGCCACCTTGGATCCTGCCCAGAACTATATGCGCAGCAAGGAGAGCACCGATATCTATAGCACTCGGGAGCCACAGCTGGCGTTCCATGAGCGCATCTCTTTCTGCTTGAATCTGCACAATCAGAGTGTCAAGGCCATGCGTTATCCACCCAAGTCCTATGGCAAGGATCTGGAGAGTGCCGAGGAGCGACGCGAACGGGAGCAACAGGATCTGGAGTTGGCCAAGGAGATGGCTGAGGATGATGAGGATGGTTTCTAAGCGCATTATATGCATTCATATTTCACTAAGCTGCTTCGCCAGCGATTTAACATATTATTAATAAAATTAATTTTCAATACCATTAAATAACGGTTTAATCATGCGAGTCTGGCAATAATCTAAATCATATTCGGGAATGCCCTCATGTTTTTCTTTTTATTTGTTTACACCTGCAGTGCTATACAACGTTAGATAGAATTCACACAGTGATGCAAAAGAAACGGCACATCGATGCTAAAAATTGGCATCGATACGCTGATTTTTCACGAATATTTTTATTTTTCGTTAGCTAATGTTTTTCCAACTTTATTGGTGCACAATAATTTATATTACATACTTTTCTCATGCCATGCCCAAATTTTTTGCAATGTTCATATATATGCATATATAAAAATTCGAAAAGAGGCCGATAAATTTTTAGCATCGATGTAAGTTCGGCGTTACATCGACAAATAACAAATTTTCTTGAAATCTTCAGCAAACGTCGGGTTCATTTTATTAAAATTCTAATTAAATACCAACCAAATAATAATAATACCGCACCACCCACAAGTTTCCTTTTAAAAATTTGTTAGTGTTGAAAACCGGTCAAATAAATGCACACAATTAACTTGTTAGTTGCTGCTGTTGGTCACACACGCATGCAAGCCAAGTCTATTAAATTTTATGCATTTTTTTGATTTTAAATTTAATAGGGAAGCATAAACAGGCGGCAGCTCAAATTGTTTGAATTAAAAATAATACAGAGACAATCGATTGATAAGACTCGGCACTACAATCGATTACTTGCGCGCACACCGCCAATACTTATCGAAAAGTTTGTAAGGCATCGATACATCTTTGCAATATCAACAACCCTATCTAGTTGCATTATTCTTGGAGCGGAAAACAGAAAAAAAATTTTGTGAAAACACCAACACACAAAGAAAGAATGTAAAGTGCGCGAATCTAAATGATTGAGTATGAGTTTAATAAAGTGACGCCAAGCAAATGTAATAAACAGTGGAGCAGTGTGTAAAAAACTACATGCATGAAACAGAAAGCAGTCAAAGCAGCAGCAGCAGCAGCATTCTGTGGCAGCAACAAAGCGACGAGAGTCTTTTGCAAAGTAACGAGTAGATTTGGAGTCTCTCTGGCCACATTGGTGCAGCAGCGCCCGCAAATGTATGCGACAACTAGTAGTAGTAGTGGGCAGTTGTCGTCGTCGTCGTTGTCTTTGTGAAGCAGCAGCAGCAGCAACGAAAAAGGCAAACGCAGAAAGAAGGAGAATAACGAAAACGGAAAATAGAGAAGAAAAACGCCAAAACAAAATAAAACGTGCGTAAAAGTTAATTAAACGCTGCCGCTACAGGAGTGTAGAGTGCGAAGTGAGCAGTGAGGAGCGAGAGTTGAAGAAGCATCAGCAGCTGCTGTTGTGTGTTGCTCTTTTTTATACAAATCGACATTCTCTAGTTATTTCGCCGTCGTCGTCGTTGTTGTTGTTGTTGTTTGTTATTGTTGTTGTTGTGGTTTTTTGTGTTGTTTTTATTTTTTTTTTTGCACCCACCACACGTAACTAGAGCACACACAAACAGACACACGCACAGCGACACAGGGAAACATAGAAAGGCTTTAGACTTTAGTTAGTAGATGCGTGCGTGCCACAAGAAAAACATTGGAAATGATTTGTCCCAAAGACGTGCTACAGTGGTTCAAGACTCTGGAGAGCTATAAACGCATCGATACCATGTGTTCGCTGCTCGAGGCGTGTTTACCGTTTGAGCTACGATTTCTGGGCACCTGCTTGGAGGAGCTCGGACGTCGGGATTCGCCCGAGTTTCGTGGCATGGAATTGCGAGCGAACAATCCACAAGATCTGGCCGCCGATATGCACAATTGCCAAAAGGGCGAACCGACAGATATCAAAATCAGACGCAAGATGGCGCTTTATCTGGCCATGATAAGAGCCTGTAATCGCAGCTGTGTCACCGAAATATTTCGCACCCTCGAATGCTGGGGCGAACGGGATTTCTCCAGCATGAGCGATCAAGATACTCTGCTGGAACTGCTGCTTGTCTACACAATGGCCGCCAAGCATCCGGTTTTCTCATATCATCAGCACACCAAATGCACTGAGATTTTGGCCAAAATCAAGGAGGTGAAACGTGTTACAGACGAAACCACACAAACCGAAAGTCCGCCACAGCAGCAACAGCAACAGCAGCAGCAGCAGCTACCACCGCATCAGCAGCAGCAACAACAGCAACAGCAACAATTGCCACAACAGCAGTCGCATCAGCAACATTTGCTGCATCAGCAACAACAACAACAGCAAGCGGCATATCCGCATGCGCAAATGATGCAAATGTTGCAGACGCCGCAAGTAACAACTCCAATGATATTTCCACAACATTGGCCCAAGGTAAGTGCACGGGTAATCCCCCTATTTATATTAAAATTCATTACAAAAACTATGTACACACAGTTAGTCAAGTAATTGTGTTGACAGCATAAGAAGTAAACACGTTTTTATATTTAATATTATTTTGTAATAAACAAATATATACTTGGTAAATTATGCATAGATTATATACACACTTTGTCAGCAAAACTACCTGATTAAATGGAAAATTTATTAAAATTTTAAAACTTAAAATGGTTTGGTAGTAAATTTAGAAATTATATACACAGCTCTAGTAATCTAATATAATATTTATTTAAAATCATTCAATATAAAAATTAACATTTGTTAATTAGTTATTTAAATACATTTATCTTAAATTTTTTAGCAATTATGTATATTAAATATTTGCAATAAATTCACAATTTTTATATATTATTTTTAATAAAAAAAAAATTGGTTTAAAATTATTTAAAAATTTTTATATTAAATACAAAGTTAGTTAATTTTAAATATAAATCTATATTTAGTTTATTATAAAATATATAGTTAATTAATTAAAAATTTTATAAAATTAAATTGCATTTTAATTTGTTAAGTTAATATTTATTTCTAACATTTGTAATTTTTTACATGTATTTTAATTATTTTCATTTATTAAAAATAAATATAAAATAAGTGAATTAATTGCAAAATTATATATAGACAAATACACATTAAATATATTTATTTTTATTATTGACAATCATTTAAAATAAAATTTATTTAGTAAATTAGAATTCCAAATGAGTAATGAATTTTTCAGAAATAATATACAGTGCCTAGCATAAGTCTTTTTACAAAAAAATTTCAAAAATATCTTGCCGTTTATTTTTTATGACTTTTTGAAACTGGCCAAAAGTGACTATTTCGATGAAATGTGGGTAAAAATGGGTAAAATATCAATTTTCAAAAAATCATCAAAAATACATGCGAATAGATTTTTGTTAAAGCCCGGGGGAAAACGTTAAAATTTGCAAAAATTGAAAACTTATACCACGTATATAAGTTAGGAAAAATGTTGTATTATTAAAATAAAATTGATACCAAAGATCTTTTGAAGTTAGTTTAAATTTTAAGTAGATTTAACTTTAAGTGTGGTCAAAAGACTCATTCTGGGCACTGTACAATTGAATTAATTCAAGTATTTTCCTCTTATTTTAATTTACAATTATTAAAAATAAACATAATTTTTTAATATAAACTTCATTTATTTTTAGTATATTTTTATGTTTAAAAATATATAAAATTTTTTTTTTACAATTATTAAAATTAAATATTATTTTAGCTGCTTAAAAAAAATAATGAACTGTTTAGAAATTATATGCAATTAATTCACTTGTTTATTATTTATTTTAAACGCTGTGGAATTTAACAACTTAATTAAATTCTTTTACAATTATTAACATACAGACATATTCCTGAAACGAATACAGATAAGTTTTAGCTAAGTTTAAGTTTTCATTCACACAAAATATCTAGTGTGCCCATAACATTGTGCATATTTTGCTCGAACAAATTTTATGGCCACACTTAATATTTTGTAAGGATAAACTCTAAAAATAAGCTGTATACGTTTAGGGAGTCGAGTTACTATGTATTTTTTGTTAAGTGATTAAAGCCAAGTATATTAAATTATTATAAAATTAAAATTAGATTTTGCGCTGTAACACAAATTTATTTATTTACTGTCAACTGATTTACTGATTTGTTAACTAGATTTACTTGTTATGGCTGGTAGTTGGACAATTTGTTCTGCTGTTCAAACGATTACCAGACTCACTGTCATTACTGTATAGTTTTTATTTGTTAAATTAACTCAACTGATTTGACTACTAGATACGAAAACAAAAACTTTTAATAATTGACTTGTGCATTTGTAATTTACAGCTGATGCAAAGCAATGACGTCGACTCTATGCCACATCTGATGCAATCCAACATCACCATTCCAGCGGATTCAAATGCTTTGGCGGCTGCAGCAACTGCTTGGTCCATACGTGGCATGTATGCGGCGCCACCGCCACAGCCACAGCCGGGACAGCAACAACAGCCACAAGTACAGAGCATGGATCACCAACAGATGCCGCCACAAGCCAGTTCACCAATGTTAAGCAGCCAGCAATCATCGCCATCGAGTAGTCGTACCACAAGTCCACAGCGTGAACGCGTTGGCAGCGCTCCCCTGCAGCAACAACAACAGCAGCAGCAGCAACCGATACGCGGTTTATCACAACGCATAGCTGGCGGTGTTAAGCATGTGCGCAGACCGTCTGTGGAGACAACACCACCACCGCCAACACCGGGCAGCGCAGATGCACAGCATGTCAAGCATTTGGAGGATGTAAGTCAACACTGTAGTAAAATAGGATGATAGTTAGCTTCTATTTAAACTGCTACATGTTATGATTGTCAGTCAAAACATAAATAGCCGCTTAACTAGATTTTGCTGTAATCTAGCTAACAAAGTAAAGTTTATAAGTTGTTAACTTGATAAATTCAAGTGTGCTCAACTTTTGAGTATTCACTGTGCTCAATAGTTGACTCGAATTGATGCTAGCTTTACTTGTAGAATAGAAGATTTGTATGTCAATATATATGTTGCTATAAATATTGCAGTTTTAGAGCTGTCTTGCGTATTGTCTCTGCAGGCAGGTCATATGTTTAAATCGGCCAGATCGAAACACTGTATCATATAGCTGCTATAGGAAGAAATTGTTTAAAATACTTATTTTGAAAAACTTTTCTGTTTTTTAAGCAACCGCAGCTTTCAGTAGCTAATTTAAGTTGCAAAAAAAAATTTATTCTGATCGGATAACTATATCATAAAGCTGCCATAGGAACAATCGGCTGGAAATGCTTATTACTAAATTTTTTTCTGTATATTGAGAGAATTTAACCAAATTCACGTAATACTATCATTCTGCATATGATAACCAAGTTTCATACAGATCGAACTACTATGTCATATATTTTCCTTGAGAATAATCGGTTAAAAATACTAAGTATGTTAAATTATTGCTTTTTTTTTTGAATTCAAAAACAAATTTATAAACATATTATTATAAATATTCAAAGCTCACCAAGGGTAACCAATCTTTGGCGTGCCAAGGACAACCTTTCTTTCCTATTTATACTATGTATAATACTGTGATTAGCAATTCGTGTTTTTATAGTATGAGTGTTGTAAAATTAACCACAGAGAATTTCTGTTAATTAATACAGATTTGTTTTTGATAAGTTTTAGATTTCATCCATATAAAATATCTAGTATGCCCATAAAATTTGTCAGAATTTGTCAAATGTTGTGGTCACACTGTATATTTTGTATGTGTAAAATGTGAATTCGTATCAGGATTCGGGACTAATATTTTAATCTATATCCATTTATTGATATTATAAAAACCTTTTCTAACTATGTCCGCTTTAAAGAGTTCACTGAGAGAGCAGTTTAATGTTATCTTTAAGATATTTTTAAAAATTATCAGAAGCTTGATAATTGATGAAATAGATCTTTATGCTTAATTATAGATAAAAACCTTTTTATAACTTTAAATCATTTAATCAATTAACTAAGGCTTAATTGAGACATTTGTTAACATCTCAACGCAGCAGTAAACTAAATTAAATTTATTTCCAATTAATTTTCTGTTCAAGTTATTAAAAATTAAAGTATATTTTCTTTTTAAAATATATTTGAAATAAATTAAAAAAATAAATTTAGAAATTAAATTGAAAAAGCTAACTACTTAAATATTCTAGAGTTTAGCACTGCTTAGTCTAAGAAAAAAAATGAAAAGATTCGAGCAGCTATTTATAGCAGTGCTCTTATCTATTCAGGCAGCTAAGCATATTATGCTCAGAGTCTTGAAAACATTTGTACATGTATATTTATGTGTATATATTTATATATATTTGCAGAATATCAGCGAAGGCGGTGGTAATTCCATCGGTGCCAGCCTGCCCAGTATTATACGCAATAGTTATCCGCGTGGAGTTCATCAGCGTATCAATGCAAATGCCTATATGACACCACATCAGCAGCAGCAACAGCAACAGTCGCCGGTGAGCCAGCAATCACAGCAGCAGCAGCAGCAACAGCAGCAACAACAACACTATCAGATGAACAATTATGTGAAACCGATTGTGTATAATATGCAAAATATGCATATTAATGACGATGGCAGCGGTTCAATGCGAAGCATCAATTCCAGCAAAAGTGCGGCAACAACTGGCAGTGAATCGGGCAGCTCGAATGGATCATGTGGTGATTTATCGCCACCGGAAACGCCAACGCCGCTTTCGATGCATATGCCCATTGTGTCGGTTTATTCCCAGCAGCAACAACAACAACAACAACAGCAGCAGCAGCAACATCAACAGCAGCAGCATCAACAGCAGCAGCAGCAGCAGCAAAAGCATCATCTTAGCTATAAGCAGCAGCAACAATTGAATCTGCGTCTAAATGGTCGTAATGGTGTGGAAAAGAGTTATCAGCAAATCTATACGACGAGCAATCCAAGTGATGCTCAGAGCTTACAACAGCAAGCGTTGCTCATCAGTCCATCGTCGGTTAGTACGCCAACGACCACAGTGCTGCTGACAACACAACAACAGCAGCAGCAGCAGCAACAGCAGCAGCAGCAACAGCAACAGCAACCACCGCCAACAGCAACAGCCTACAATGCAGCCACATATCAATATCATACGGCAAGTCCACGTGGTCCGCCACAGACATTGATACAGGGTCATAATGCACCACCGCCGCAAGCGTTGCACGGTCCATTTCGTTTCCCCTTGGCACCGCCGCACAACGGAGAACTGATCTATCCGGCCTATCATGCCGGACTGGCATTCTCACCCGTGCCCGTCACAGCCACATCGGCTGTGGCGCCCGCAACTGTCACCGGTGGACAGATGCAGCGTAATGCATCAAGCAATGTGGGCGTGGTCAGTACGAATGCCGTTGCAGTGCAAACGCAAACGCCCACGTCACAGCAGCAGCAGCAGCAGCAACAATTGTTGGCCGCCACAGTGGCAACAACGCCGTATGCCACATTAAATGTCTGCCCCATAACCGGAGTTAGCAGCGGTGTGCAACCGAAGCTCATCTCCTGCTACAATTGCGGTTCACAGACACACAGTGGTCGGGATTGCCAGGAGGCGTCCATGGAGGATGTAACACGGAGTGCCACCTATAAGCTAGACTACAGCACATCCACAAATGCTGGTGGCATCAGTGGCATCAGTGATGCCACCACCACCGATGCACACAAGGATGTGGGCAGCATTCTCAAGAATGCGTCAGTGACAACGCCAACGGCGGCGACAGCAGCTGCTGTGGCGGTGACAACACTGGGAAAATAGGACGTGTAACATGTGCATAATTAATATACATAAATATACATATATATACATATATATAGTATATATACTTATTGTAATTCTTAACTATTTACACACAACATTTAAACATTTCTTATGAGTGTATAAAGAGAATAGAAAACAAAACAAATGCGGAAATCAAATTTCACGCCTTAGCCACGTCTCTTAGTTGTTTAAGCCATATTTTCAAATTGCGTTAGCCAGAACGAGTCGCCTATCAAATGAAAGCAAAAAAACAAAAAACTACACAAACAGCAAGAAAAACAATTATATAGAAATAGAAATATAAATATTATAACTATATCTATATATATATATAAATGTATTGCGCCTCTATCCTCCCGCCCTGCCCGTCAGTTATGAATATTTCGTAAAATTTAAGTTGTAATGCATCAAAATACGAGCAATAGAATAATGTCCATTAAGAGAAACGCAAAAATTCAGTTAGATTTCAGAATGGCAAACGGCAAGGAAGTAGCAGTGTAGCAACAAGTTCAATATGCCACAAAAAGTAGCAACTATCAAAAAACAAAAACAAGTTTAATAATGACATTTGTGTAGCAACTAGAAACAAAAAAAATAAAGCAGCGGACTCCACGCAATTACGTTGGCCAAGAAAACTATCTGAACTGCGTGCGTAACTATAAAATAAAATAAAATAAAATAAAAAAAACACTATAATTTTAAGCAACAGATAAACTAAACAAAGAAAACGCTAGAAAAGGGAAGCTAAAACAGAAAGCAAAAACAGAAAGCAAAAACAAAAACAAAACTTGTAACATTACAATAAAATGTTTAGCAAATACTATTCAAGAAACAAAAAGAGCAAAACAAAAAACATAAAAAAAACATTGTGTATAAACAAAATGAGCGTAAAGCAGCTTAGTTAACGTTATCTATTAATCTAATTATTAACTAATTTTTTCTTACTAGTAATTATTTATTAATTTTGCTGCTCCCCTTTGTTTAAACAAAACCGATTTTAGCATCAGTTTTAACATTGTATTATAGTATTGATATACGTATATACATACACACATTATACACATCCTAGACTTCTATTTGAATATGGCAAACATTTAATTTTTTCTTCTATATAAATATACATATACATATATATAATTATATAATTTTTTTTTAAATTAAATATCTCCACACACAACTTGGCCATAATAGAAATGCAAAAGAAAACAGAAGAAAAAAAATATAAAACATTAAATAAACAAAAAAAAAAAAAAAAAAAACAATACTTATATAAGATAATGTAAAAATAATAATGATATTGGCCAGGTTCGAGATTTATCGTATATATATATATATAGATCACGCCCACAGTTAGAACTTAATTGCCTGCGTTTCGGTTAATTGTGTAAAAACGTTGTTACCTTTTTTATGGAACTAAAATAAAAATACGAAAAATGCCCACAATAAACACAACACAAACAAAAAACAAAAAACAAAAAACAAAAACAAATTGTAAACATCAAGAACCAGAAAATACAATAGTAATTGAATAAATAATAATATTGAATTCAAATGGAAGCATTATTCAAGCGTTGATGCCAATGCCCAATAAAAAGTGCTTGACAAAAGCGATTATTGATTATTTATATATTTCACTGGAATAATAAAAACAAATTGTTTCTTAAATTCGTGTAAAAAAAAAAACAAAAAAAAAACACAAAACTACAAATGAAAATATTGTTTTTATTTCTAACTCAAACTATATACAGCATATATATGTATATAATGTGTTGTGGTGTATTGGTGCGCTCCTGAAATCTATCTCTAAACTCCATTCAAGTTGATTGTGGAATCAGTGAGGTGAGCTGCACATAAACGTTAACTGCGTTTACTACATTTCAAGTACAGTGAAGCATCAACTAAGTGAACCTTTACCACCATTTGCAGAATGTTTCAATTTATGTCTTTAGTTATTATAATAATCTTTTTATAGCTATTGCTTTTTATTTTATAATTCCTAAACAATTATTAGCAACAGTTATAAGCTTAGTTAAATTAATAAAAGCATTAAAACTAAAAAAGAAAAATACACAAATCTTAAAATGTTGCAACTTCCGAGGAAAAAAGTTGCTAGTATGTCTAAATTTTTAAGTAGGCTCGAATTGATTATTTAATATACTTCCTATTCATGTTTTTAAAAGACTTAAAATTTATTTCATTTTATAATATGCTTTAAGTTCAGTTTCTTTCCATACATTTCTAAAATAGTCAGCTGTTTCTTTTACTTTCTGTATTAAATAAATTACGCTTATGTACATAGTCTTATATCCTCTTATCATCCTATCCATTGGATGAATATACTTAAAGGTTATTCCTTGAGACCACGATTTGCCCAGTAGTTATGAAATAAATTTGGTAAACTATCTGTTTTATAAATACATATATTTATATAGGTAGTTTATCTTCAAAGTGTAAAACTTCAATGCTGCTCTCCATAAAGAAAAATCGATATCCTATTTTTGAAAAGATATAGTCAAAGTGGAAAAGGTTGTAAATATTGACTTGTTACTAGCTTCGATTTTTGAAAAACTTTTCAAAAATAACTATTGCTTTTAATTTGACAACTCAAAACTTAAAGTAAAAGTCCCAGTCGATTTTCAAACAGTTTCTTAACTTAAGTTCGGAAGTAAAAGTCGCAAGCAGTCGAACTAAATATTAAATAGTACATTCTTGAAAGTTTAAAGAGACAACCATTGAGAGTTATATAATATTAGACTATTATAAAGTTCAGTACCGTATTTTATCATCAAATAAATGATGCGTGAAGATAATAAAATTGTAAAATGATTTTAATCAAAATAGTTTCGAGCACATAGAAACTAAAATAAGAAAACAATTGATAGTTTTTCGACAGTTTTAAGTTAAAACTTTTAACTTTTAACAGTCCACAGCTTTTTCAAAAAACTGATACTTATAAACAAATAACGGCTACTTATAACTGTGGATGGTAAGTAATATAGTCATGAAATTTGTTTCCCTAAGCACACCCGCAGTGTCTATATATTTTGAAACCTATTTCTTTTAATGTTTTCCATAGATGCACGCGTATCGAGGAAACACTGTAGTATCTCTTACAGTTGTTTAAAGGTAAAGAAATAATGGTTGCGCCAGAGATCTCGGCATAGCTCGTGAGGTACATATATGTATGTACAATCTAAAGACCACTTTAGAGCTATTGCAACGAACATGGCACATCAGCAGCAATATGGTATAGTTTAACATAGTATGCTACGGTGTATGGTATGGTAAGGTATGGTATGAAATAGTATTGTTTTTTATTCGTATGTTGTAGTATATGAAGGGAGCAACCGTGGCGTTCCCTCAAGCGTAACAGCTTTGGGTTGTCGTAACGGCAAGTGGTCTTCAGTTGAGCATAGACCTGAATCCGGTATAGTTGTTGTTCAAGAAGCTACAAGTTAACACATATCTTTAATTAGAAGAAGAAAAAAAATAAAGAAATACAAATTTTAAAAAGGCTTAAAAACGAAACAAAAACATATGGAATTTTATAAAATATTATGAATATTCGAAAATTATTAATAAAAAAGTTGAAATACTTTGAAATCAAGTGAGAAAAGTGCGGCTTAAAGTGTTTAATGTGTTTGTTGTTGTTTTTTTTTGTTGTATACGATTTTCTTTGTGTATGCAGTAAGTTCAACGTGTTTGTTCATGCATGCAGTGTGGTAAGTTGTTACCGTTCGGAACTACAACTCTCGAGTGTTAGGGAAAAAGGAAAACGTGGACAAAACAATGCTTAAGGCCGTAAAGAAATCGACCGAGGTAAACAAATCCAAGTTAAAACTTACTGCCAGTAATGGCAATGAGAACAACAACAACAGCAGCAGCAGTAATAATAACAAAGAAAACAACAACAACAAGAAAAGTGACAACAACAACAAGAGTGACAACAGCAGCAGTGAAGTGTCCGGTGTGCTGGGCATTAAACGGGAATCCATAGTTAGCCAAAAGCTAGAAGAAGAAGGCCAACCAAATGACAGTCCACCATTGAAGAAGCTCAGCCTGAAGGGCAACCAACTGTGTGGCAGCATTTTAATTGGCAACTACAATGTAAATCGGAGTATATACTTATAGCATTATTTCAATAGATACTTATATCTAACAGTGTTTCCTATATATACTTTTTACAGTACTTGACCCAGTTGGAGGTGTGCGAAAACGAAATGGAGGTTTTGGATCTAAGTTCTTTGGCTCAATTGGAGACACTGAAATGCAGTCGCAACAAGTTAATTGAGCTCATCATAAATGGCACCAATCTACAGACCCTCATAGCAGATCAGAACTGTAAGTAGTACAATATAATTTGAGTATTAAGGGAAATTGTATGCCATACGCTCAGTTTGTAAATGAAAGAAATCAGCTTTTGTATTTAAATAATGTGTTAAAATTTATTTAAACTTTTTGTTTTAAGTTCAGCTGAAGAGCGGCTTGCTTAATAATTTATTTGGCTTAATTTTATTAAAGCTAAAATTAGCATATCTAAAGTATAAAGCATACCTCGGCAAAAAACATATTTTTAAGAGAATATTTTAGTAACTATGGAACTTGGGGTCGCCAATATTGGCATACAGGTTGCTAAATGCAATATAAAGACAATGTAATTATAATTTTTTTGAATGCCACGCCCCCTTCGCCTATAAAAAACAGAACAAATTGAAAATTGACACGCCTCTAACTCACGTATTTCTTAACGTAAAGTTTAGTAACTTTACATTCGTTTGGAGACAAACAATATCAAACGATCTTGAAAATCGCATCAAGATCCGATTATAATCAAGCAAGTTATCAGTAGCTACAAAGCCTAGCACTCAGCTCTGCAGCAGCGCTGCCGTCACACAAACAGGAATAACGAAAGCATGTGTGCGAGTAAGAAAGACATAAAAACACGTGTGCATGTTAAGTTCTTGTAGCCTTTACTCCGATTAAGATTAAGGTAAAAGAGGGTATTACACAGTCGGGATGCCCGTTTAAATTTTCTCTTTTATGTTTCTGCAAGTTAATATGCAGTTTGTTGATAGGAAAACAACCATAGAATATCGAGATTTAAAATAGTATTAAAATAAGTACATTTTTGGAAAATATAAAATTAAAATTATAATTTATAATTGAATAGCGAAGATCAGAAATATATTGAATAGATTCTTGTGATACACTTATTCAGATGAAATATTTTTTTTAAAATCTGACTATGTGTTTTTTCATGTTTAGTTCGATAAATTTATCAACTATTTGATTGTACATATATAAAGTTAATACTGAAGTATAGTGTGCATAGAAGGAAAACAATGTACAATAGAGTCTCTTAAAGTTAACCAATGTATATGTATTTTAAATTCAAAATTAGAGCCAATCTTTGTAAGATTTTAAAAGCCACATTTGTAATAAAAGTAAAAGCCTATATTACACAAACTTGTTGAGCTAAATATTTAAATTAAATTAAATAAAAATAGTTTTGTTTTAAATAAGTTTTCGTAACTAGTTTCAACATCTTCAAAAAGAAAGTGCAGAGGTTTAAATTGTAAGAAATACGAATCACACTAGTATTCTACTTTGTGGTGATTCTAATTTGTCAAATTCTGTTGTATTTCCTATTAAAAAACATTTATAAATATTTATTTAATAGTATATAAAAAAAATAAAATTGTAAAATACGATCAAAAACTGCGCACAATGCTCATTCGCTTAGTTTCAGAGTAAAACATTTTTGTTTTTCTCGTAAAACACATTGCAAGTTTAAATACTTAATATATTGTTTTTAAATTATTAATTGATTATTTTTTTAATAGGTTTGCAGAGCATCTCCATATCGAAGAGCGTACCCTTGAAGCTGTTGCAGATTGACATCTCGCACAACTACATGAGCGAGCTGCCCCAATGGATTGCTGGATGTGTGGCACTCACTTCACTCTCTGCCGCCCACAATCATTTGAGTCACGTTAGGGATTTGTTGCGAAATTGTCGCATTGAGTGCTTGCAGACATTGAACTTGGCCTACAATGGATTGCAGCAACTGGATTATTTGCCAGAGTGCTTCAGCAGTTTGAGGCAGTTGCAGCTGCAGAGCAATGAGTTGCAACGTTTGCCAGAGAATTTCTTTGCCGTGACGTATGCGCAGCTGAGTTCGCTGAATGTGGCATGCAACCGATTGTCAGTGTTGCCGCGCTACGAGCAGAACAACAGTGCGGCACTTGAGGAACTGTCTTTGACGGCAAATCAACTGAACGACAACATATTTGATGCACTGTTGCATGCCAGTAAACTGAAGGTGCTTCGTTTGGCCCACAATCGAATTGGTGTGTTGCCCGCCGAATGTGTGAGAAATTGGCCCGATCTGGAGGTATTGGTGCTATCGGGCAACATGTTGCAACAACTGCCCGAGCATGTATCGACTCTCAGCCAACTGAAGGTGCTGCGCTGTTGCAATAACCTTTTGCTCAGCACTCCCCAGTTGGCCAAGTTAACAAAGCTCAAGGTTCTCGACTTGGCTCACAATCATTTGGATCGCATCAATCTGTTATCCCTGGTGCCCTCACGCAATCTCAAGTATCTGGATCTGTCGGGTAACTTGCAACTTCAGGTGGATGAGCAGCAGTTGAAGGTCTGCCAGACACAGAGCCGACGTGTCTGGAGTCTGGTCGATGTCTCTGGCAACAATCGTGCCGCCCTGCCCACCGGCACACGAATACTCCACACGGACCCGGCTAAGCAAGTGACCAAAACGAAATCGCATCCCTGGTCCATGGGTTTTGCCGAGTCGCCGGGAGAATTGCGTAAGCTGTTGGTCACCCAACTGCGTGCTGGTCATCTCAATGGATCGGATGAGGCGCTCTTCGGAATGTTCGAGCCGGCGGCAGATGCGCGTACAGCTCAGCAAATGGCTAAACATTTGCCGGCGCTACTAAAGCAACAGCAAATCCTTAAGGACTCCTCACCCCCCACTGACTACTTGAAGTTCACATTGCTGGCGGCCCAACGTCAATGCGATAACGCCCTTCGTAGCGCCACACTCTTCCATCTCATACGACTTCCATCCAAGGTGCGAGCTCTGAAAACAAAGCGTTACGTTCTACGTATGGCCAGCATGGGTTATTTCGATGCATATCTGGTACGACGCACAACCCATCTACGTTTAACCCCAACCGAATCTCATCTGGGTCCCAACAGACGTCTTCCATCACATTCTGCACAGTCGGATCCCGAATTACTAGAGGTGCGTAATGTTTAGCGATAAGCATCTATCGATTACAAAACTTAAACTTTTGAACAAATAATTAAGATATTTGAATCCCTTTAAATCAGTCTCCTATTGCATATATTTTTTGTTAATTTTGCCATCGTAGCAATTTGTTATGATAATCATATCTGAATAATTGCTTTTGGTCTTCAATATTGTCATAAGTTTCTCTTAAACAATGACATTTGCTATTTTGAAATTTATTCTGGTCAAAAAATGAGATTTTAGTTAGATTCGAGACTTTATCTGGATAAAAACTTGCAAATTAGATTCAAAAGTTAAAAATGTTCGTTTCTATCATCATAAGAGAATAACTTATGCTTAAAAGTATTCTATATGTAAACTAAAGTTTTATAAATAATATAAAAAAAAAAAAAAAAAAAAAAAAAAAAAAAAAGATTCTATGTTGTATGTATATTTTCATATATATGATATAATAAACTTTAAAATTTCTAAAAAACTTCGCTCAAAACAACTATAACATTCTACTGTATTTGGAATATTTAGTTTATTATATATTATATATATATATATATATAATATAATATATGTATATAGCTTAAAATATAAAATAAGGATAATTTATTACTTAATAAACTTACGTTTTTTGTAAAAAAGTAAATGCCTTATATAATTAAACTCAATTATAATTATTTAAATAATATTTTTAAAATAATTGATTAAAATTTAAATGTTTGAGTTTAAAAATCGATAATTTTTCTTTAAAAAAGTGAGAGAAAGATTAGCTAAATCGAGATAAATATGGCATTAATATTCTTTCCTTTTCTTTCACACTTACAGGTAACACTCAGCAACGATGACGAGTATTTAGTGTTGGGCAATGAGCAGTTATGGTCAGTGTTGGACATTGGCCGGGCGGCAAGAGAGATACGCAAAGAGGAGAATGCACTGCTTGCAGCCAAGCGACTGCTTGAAATAGCCCAGAGCTTTGGGGCCAACGAGAATTTGAGCGTCATTGTCGTACGCTTCAGTCACCTGGGCACGGACGTGGATCATCTGATACGGGAATTGAAGCAGAGTGTGCGAAAGAAACCCGCAATGATAGCGCCACAGCCACAGAGCATGTCGGTGATAAAGCGAACCTGTTGTGATCGTAGTAATGCCTGCCGACATCGGACATTGGATCAGGAACTGTTAGCGGGACGCTCATCACCCAGTGGCCAGAGCAATCCTGACTTGCTGACCAGCCGTGATGTGGGCGGGGCCAAGGATGAGTTCATATTGGCACATGCCCGAGTCCTGCAGGAGGAACAGCAGCTGGAAATGCTGGACGAGACCGAATCCGTTCTATCCGAGGAGCAATTCAAGTGCTGGGAATACATGCTCGAGCAGAACACTCAACTGCTCTTCGACAAGGAGCTGAATACCATTTCGAAATCGTTCTCCAAGCAGCGACTTCCGACCGCTAAACTAACAGCTGCCGATTGCAATGATCTCAAGTCGAATCTCATACGAAATGTGACCAACAAGTTCATCTCGAGCAGCGCACCACAATTGCCCCAGCCCTTGTCACCCATCCCTGGCGCCTTTCAGCAGATAAAGCCACCGTCTAGCGAGCATTTTGCGAGCATGCGATCCTTTCAGCATCCTTCCCATAACTATGGCTATAATGTGTTCGATAACAAGTCCCGGGATGTTTATGCCAAGCTTGGAGGTGGACCTCATGCTGCCTACTTTGGTTCCCTACAGCGTCGAATGCCCTGTAATTTCGAATATGATTTTCCCATCACTTCGGACCGCGATCACAACATACTCGATGAGGAGGAGCTCGAGGATGATGAGGCTGAGGCGGAGACGGATGGCTATACGGAGCAGGAGAGTCGCATGCGTAAATATTGGGGCGTGGCAACCACTGAGTTGTAATTCTATAAATACACTTCTTAACTTTGTTATTTTCTGTAATTAATTCTATTATGAAACGAATTAAAATGCTCTGCCGACTAATAGATACCCATTACACCAATTTTGATCTGTATAAAGTACAAAATTTTGAAATAGCTACAATATCTGCGGTGTAAATATCTCAACCAGCTCTTCCAATTATACCCGCAATCTCTTTCAGTGTAGAATTTACCGTGCAGTTGCTAGAAAATTAATCTAATTGGATGAATATCTGCTTTTCATATATAAATATTAAATATCATGGTGGGTATTACCCACTGGGTAATACCTGCTTGCAATATAACTGCTTGCTCTCCATTTTAAATATATAAAACTGGTCGACATGTGCAAAACCAACTGGTGCACTGCTTATATCATTGTTTTAAATTGGCCGACATTTAGTACACTTGCTTTGTTAGTGTATAGTGCAGCTGTAATTAGTCGAAATCAGCAAAGGCTTATTATAATTATAACAAACATTAGAATAATAATAATTGAGCTGATTTAGAAAAATTAAATATTAGTTTAATGGAGCGTAATGCTCATTTGGTTTGATTTCTACAAACCAGTAAATAGGTCGAAGTTATATGTAACGGTGAACTGCTTGTGTGCGCACTGCTTTGCCACTTAACTGGGTAGTTCCATAAATTATCGACAGATGGCTTCAGTTGGGAACGAAATTTGCTTGCAATTAAATAACACGCTTCTATGAAACAAATCAATACATGCTATTTTATATATAATACATATTTTCAAAAAGATTATTTGAGATAAATTTGATGAATATTAAATACTAAATATTTCTGACTACTTATTTTAAATATTGAATACTTTATGTGCATACATATGTATATGTAGTTTATTTTGTTATATTGCGAAAGATGGAACTTTATTTATTTAATGGATTTTGTGTTAGAAAATTGCTGTGTAGACATATGTTATTGATATTAAACACTGTTATTTTTTGTTTGCAGGGTATTTTACAAGTACAGCACTTATATATGCTTTGCGCTGCTGTGGTTTTTTTTAGAAATTGATCTGATTATTCGTTGATGCAACAAACAAGTGTCGACTGCGACACAAAAGTGCCCATTAAAATTTAGAACTTCATTTAACAAGCCCTCCAATACGTTAGAATGTGTTCAAGAAGACAGGCAGATAGTGTGTGTGTGTGTGTGTGTGTGAGAGATAGAGTATACGCCCCGTATTTGTGGGGTGACTGAGGCGCATAATTCATGTCAATATCAGGACTCATTTACTTGAGGTTTGTTTTAACGCCTCGTGTCGCGACACAAAATCATCAACTTACTTTAATAGATTTTACAGGAATACATACCAAGTATTTGTATATATGTAGTTACTTTTGGCTTTCTAATCATTTCGAGTCGCTCAAGTGTATGACCGTTATGGGCCACGTTAACAACGCAATTGGTGCAGAGGGGAAATCACATCCGTTATCAAATGCCAAACAGTTGTCCTCGTCATTTTAATTATTTTTTAGAGCATTTGTTTCAACTTGTTGGCCATCAGTTAAAAGTGAACTCAAAAGTTGCACTAACAATTCCATTCTCATTTTCCATTTACCGCTTTTCATTTCCATTTCCATTTCGGGGGCATTTTACACTTGAAAGACTCCCACTGATGTCTATCAACAATGTCCATTACAACTTATTGCTGCGGCTACTTTTAATACACTAAATTAACTTTTGGGTAGTTTTCCCATACCGTTGCCACTTACCCAACCCATCCACTCCCCTCCCCCAAAAAATATCCCAACCAATCTTAATCCCATTCCCAATCTTAACCCCAAACGACGATTTGTCACCCGTCCACAACCATCGCGGATATTATCTGCCGTTTATCTCTCCGTTCTCCACTCTCCGTTCTCTGTTCTCTTTTCTCTGTTCTCCACACTCTGCACTCTGCAACTCTCTATTCCTTTTTGGCTGTTGATAAATAGCTTTGTGCTAATTAATTAGTCGTGAATCAAGTGAATAACATTGTATAGAAACTGGTTAATATGCTCTCATGAATAACTTATTATTCTTGGATACATTTGTCATCTGATTATGAGTATTTCGTCGATTTTGAATATATTTACAAAATCTGTTCTTAATTAAGAGATATATTTTCATTTTATTTGATGAGCTTTTGGTATAAAAATATATACAATTTTGGAGGTTTGCAGCCTTATTTTAAACAGGCTAACCAGTTATTTGCTATTAGTTAGATTATTGATTGCAATTTCAGCACCTAAAAGTATGCTATAGTTTTTTTTGCAAGACAAATGATTTTAACCGTCGAATACAAAAGTAGTTTTCTTACATGATTTTTAGGATTACTGTGAAAGCATGTACACATGCTCAGGAAAGTAAGCAGAAGCCAATATTGTAATAATCCAAATCTTGTCTGATTAACAACTTTGGGAAATGGTTTTAATTCGCAACCTATGCCCCGCATTCTGGCACTGAAAACTTTTCTCATTATATATATCTACTCACACACGCACACACACACACATAGAGTCTCACCAAGTTGCCTAGTGTCAACTTCCTGCAGCTTCTCAACCTTCTTCTTACTTCCTATTTCCTCAGTTACCTCTTCGAGTGCCGTACAATGCCTCTCAACGCATTGGCACTTTCAATGACTTCCGTCATCGCCGACACACTCGACGTGTAAATTTGCATTTGCTTCTAATTACGGGAACAGCACTGTGAGATTTAAGGTGGAGGTTGAGGAGGAGAAGGGGCCTAAAGCAGGCCTAGAAGTAGATGCACCCGCATCTGATGACGCAACCACATCTACCGCTTGTGGCAAGTGCAATTTAGAAATTCAATTATATTTATATATTTTTATGAGGGTTGCTCTCTCTCCCACTCTCTCTCTCGTCCTTTCTCTCTTCCTCTATCTCTCACCTGACTCACTTGGGACACGGAAACACTACAAATCAAGTGCCACGCACGCAAATTTCCTTTAATTAAAACTAAACTTTTAAGAGTTTGCCTTCGGCGTCAGTTGTACACACTCACACACAGATATTTGCGTTCTAAGACGCCAGCTGCATTTGTATCTGTATCTGAATCTGCATATGTATCTGCATCTGCATTTGCATCTGCTTCAGCAAAGTACCGCAAAATTACTTGGCTTCCACTTAAGAACCTACGGGCAGAGCGAACTGAGTATGTTTGCTACCAAGTTTATCCGGAATACGAGAAATTCGTGCCGGAGAGTCCCAAAAATAATAAGTGCAAAGTTTGACTTAACTTCACTTTAAGTATAGCAAAAAAAGTCATATGGAAATTAATTTAATCTATGTTTTTGCATTCTTTACAAACTTAGTTTATATTTTCTTGCTAAATTATCAAAATACATTAGAAGCAAAGGTCTTTAACTTAA
The DNA here is from genome assembly GCA_035047385.1 of Drosophila tripunctata. Lineage (NCBI taxonomy): Eukaryota > Metazoa > Arthropoda > Insecta > Diptera > Drosophilidae > Drosophila > Drosophila tripunctata. The sequence continues at coordinate 141,403 of JAWNPS010000276.1, forward strand.
CTAAGTTTTAAACTAAACGCCTTTAAATCTTTTAATTTGGAAAAGACATCAATCAAGTCAGTCGATTGATTAATATTTTGGAAAATTAGCACACACTAAACGTTTTCAATCCATACATATTAAGAGTGGAGAATTATCAATAGCACTATCGCTGGTTTGGTACTATCGAGAAACAATCGATAGAAGCTCTTCTGTATCGAGTGCATTCGATTGGTTGTTAGTGAATACTTTAATAGCGTTTATTGTGTTTATATTTAATTCTATTTAGAAATTAGTATAAAAATTGTTAAAAATAAATAATTGAAATTTAAACAAAATTTCGTAACTCAAGTATCTATCGAAACTATCGGTAAACTATCGATATTTTTCAGAAAAGTATTGCCACTTTTGATGGTACCGAAAATCGATAGTTCGTCACCTCAAATACATATAGCACTCAAAGTGCAAAATGTCAAATAATGAAATTCTTGTAATCATTTAATCATATCGATTGTATTCGTACAGATCAAGTTGGCTTTGTGTAAGCTGCCCGTAAAAAAAACCCAAAAATACTAGAGCCTTGTTACTACACTCGGATAACAGACTTAACCTGTAAATATCCAAAAAGCATACCAAAATTAGGTATAGGCACATTTAAAGTACTTTGATTAACTTTCGGCACTTTTTCTATATTCTCTACTTATATATGTATATTTTTTAAAGTATTATTAGATTAATAACTTTTGCAGAGGCGAGTCCATTTGCTGCTTTATGGAACTTCTAGCGATTGGCGATACAATTAAAATACGACGATCCGACGGATGTGTACAATCCGTCAAAGTCGGATTGAAGAATATCGAGCGTCAGGTTGTTACCGTTGAATGGACTGAGGGCAATAGCGTAAAAGGCAAGGAAGTAGTTTGGAACTCGGTACTAGAGTTGAATCCGTCACTGGCAAATAGAAAGAAAACAGCGGAAATGGATATGGAACCGATTAAGGTTGAGCTAAAGCCACCCAGCTATAACATGTATCGCAAAAAGTCCAGCAACGGCTCGCTAAAGAAGCGTCTTCGTGCCGTCGGCAGATGTGACATGGTCATCAATCCACCATCCCTGAAGCAAACAAAGCCAGAAGCTGCGCCATTATCGAACAGATCCCTGACACCGGTCAATCGATCGAGTTCCTCCAATATCGTGCCCCGTTCCAGTGTCGTGCGTGAGGTGGAGCGTCTGAAGGAGCAACGGGAACGCCGACGTGCCCATCAGGCCGAACAGCGTAGGGCTCTGACTGCCTTGAAGAGCAAGGATCCCAACAATCCCAACTGGGAGGTAAACCTCATGGTGCGCACCTATCGCGAACAATTGATCCTCAATCCCTTGCGCTGTCTGAGTCCACGCGGTGCTCGTGTTCAGCAGATCACCGTTTGTGTTCGCAAACGTCCGATGAGCCGACGTGAACTGCAGTCCAAGGCCGTGGATGTTATATCGGTACCGAATCGTGATTCGCTAATTGTACACGAGCTGCGCAACAAGGTGGATTTAACCAAGTTCCTGGAGCATCACAAGTTTCGTTTCGATTACACTTTCGATGAGGAGTGCAGTAATACTCTGGTCTATGAGCACACAGCACGACCCTTGATCCGTACCATGTTTGAGGGGGGTAATGCCACCTGCTTTGCCTACGGCCAGACGGGGAGTGGCAAAACGCACACCATGGGCGGAGAGTTTTGTGGCAAGGTTCAGGACTGTACCACTGGCATTTATGCTCTTGCCGCCCGAGATGTCTTTGCCGAGCTGAACAAACCCAAATATCGTGAACTGGGCGCCAGTGCCACCTGCAGCTACTTTGAGATCTATGGCACTAAGGTAAGTCATAATATGACTCCTAACATGAGGGGAAATAAGGGAAAAGTATCATTAATAGACCGCGAAAAGATCAGTATGCTATAGGGCATTTCATATGTAAGTCCACCATGATGATTTCGTGTACTTAAGCGATCGTTTGCAGCTCTGCCTTTCAATACAGA
>JAWNPS010000279.1:0-21787 GCA_035047385.1 Drosophila tripunctata
TGATTTTTATACCCTCTGAGGGGTATATTGGGTTTGTCAGAAGTATGTAACAGGCAGAAGGTGGCGTAGCAGACCCCATAAAGTATATATATTCTTGATCAGCATCAACAGCCGAGTCGATATAGCCATGTCCGTCTGGCCGTCTGTCCGTATGAACAAACAGATCTCAGAGATGGTAAGAGCTACAAGTTCAAACTTGGTCAGTATCGACCACATATTTAGTCAGTCAATACAAGTTTGTTTCTTTTTTTTGATGCCACGCCCCATTCGCCCACAATTAGCGAAAAACCAGACATACCTCGTTAAAAATACATGTTTTTGGCAAATATCTCGGTAACTGTAACACCTAGCGTTACCAATTTTGACATGAAGGTTGCTATTTTCAATATAAAGACAATGCCATCAAAATTTTTTGGATGTCACGCCTCCTTCGCTTACCAAAAGCACAATTTCTTTGTAATTTTGCAAGCGGCTGGCTCACTTATTTCTTAACGTATAGTTTTGTAACTTAGAATATACTTGGAGATAGATAATATCAATCGATTGTGAAAATTTCATTAAAATCGGACTATAATTAAAAAAGTTTGTCATACAAACTTAAATTTTTATCGCAATAGCAGTGCACTGCTTTCGTTTACGCTATTTACAAGCAGTGCACAAGCAGTGCTTGTGTATTTAAAACTTACTTAGTGCACTGCTTGTGTGCATAAAATTTAAGCAGTCCAAAATGAACTCATATAATTGAAAACGAAGCTCAGAGGGTATTACACGGTCGGCATGCCCGACTGACATTTTCTTTCTTGATATTTTTGGAATATCTTGATGGATATTCATTCCATTAAAATACCTTTTATTTTTCATTTTTATATTTTAGGAAATACCGCGCAAGGAGAAACCTTTGCCACCTAAGCGCAATGGCTATTCTCGTCCAACTGCCAGACACTTGACCAATCCCAGAAAAGAGCTAGCTGATAGCTTACCGCTTTGCCATCCCAATGATGAGTACTTGAAGGACTTTAATCCCATAACTACAAGTAAGTGGAGTGTGGCTCCATAATATTCCAGCCAATACCATAAACATTCTTTCATTGCAGATGTAAGTAAACCGCCAACGCGACGCAGAGATGAGGAATCGAGTAACAGCAAGACAACAGCCCAGCCGAGTGCATCCTCCTCCTCATCATCCATCAAAGTGGTTCATTTTGGTGTTGTGTAATTATATATACATATATTTCATAGTGCAATTATTAATTAGTCTTCCAACCGTCCAGTTTAGTGCAAAGCTTTAAATAGGAAAGTTTTTTTTTTCACTCTCTCTCTCTCTATATATTTTATACAGATTTAATCAATTAAAACTAGCGATTAATATGTTTTTGCCAAATGCTGCAGTTATTTCTTTTTCGTTGGCGTCGCACCGCCCATCCGTTCCAGCTCAGCCTTTAGGTCCAGCAGATCCTTATCCGGCACATAGCGACGCTCATCGCACTCGTCCGTATGCTCGGACACCCGAAGATGTACACCTTCGGGCAGTGCCGCCTGTGCGATACGCAGAAATTGCGGATAGCTCGGTGCATCCACGTTATTCAGCTGCAGATTACGCTCGTATGTCGTCAACTTGTAATCCGCCTCGATCACCGTCGAATTGGGACGCAGTCGTTGCACTTGCGTCTGCTGCGGCGGCAGCGCGTAGCAATCGGAAACATCCAGCTCGAGGTACTCGGCCACGCTGTGCAGGAAACGCTGATAGCTTTCCAGCAGCGGATAGTCGTAGCCTTTCAGTTGTACATTTAGGCTCTCGTATTGCGGGAATTTTGGTTTGAGCGACTGCAAAAAAGAATACAACACTGCATTAAATACAATAGTTATTCAGAAAGAATACATAAAAAAATTTTTAGCTTTGCTTTTGTACTCCCATTCACACTCTAGCTATAAATTAGCTAAAAATGACAGCACTGCACAGCAGTCTGAACTAAAAGAACGCCTGCTATAAAATAGCTCAATCTCGGTCACGTCTTTAATAATGCATTTACATCTGGTGTTAAATATATAATTGGCGTCTCCATAACTGTTTACCCTAAAACACTTGTTTCAAAAGAATAATAAGAAAAATATTGTAATTACCTCGAGGTAATCTGGTTCATAAACGCTGCTGCTGTTTGATCTGATTGCTGTGACCGCTGGCCTCGACAGCTGCAAAGCCAAGCGCACCGTTGGCAATACCTAAAACAGTTTAAAACGTTAGTTTTCTTTAATATACCAGAGGTTTTGTTATTTGTTATTTACTCGAGTCAACATTTTCGATTTTTAAAATGTAACAATACAATATGCAGGTTATGTCACAACAGCTGTTTTGTGCTGCCGGCGCTGCTACACGTTCAAGCTGCATGACGGACAGTTCGTAAAAATAAATATGTTCAAATGTCAATATTGGGATAAAAATGTAATGCAGCTATAGGTTAATAAATATTTATACAAATTTCATCTGATCTACCACGTATATAATGTCAAATAGTTAAAACAAAACATTTAATGTAACAAATCGGTATATCGATTACACTAAACAAATAACACTATATTTATCGATTACATTAATACAGTCCACACTTTGCGCTGAATGTTCATTGACAAAGAAGAAGCATAATAAATTTTTTACTTCAACAGCCGACTTCTTTGCCCTGTTTTCGATCGAAATTTAATTAGGAGAAAAAAGAAAAACAATCAACACAATGAAATCATTAAACGGTACAAACATAGCACTGCTGGTGCTTTGCCTATGTGCCTGCTATGCGCTGGCTTTCGAAGGCAAGGAAATACCGGCTACCAAATTTGGACAGAGCGTTGCTCCCACAATGACTTTTCTTTATTGGTAAGTCACAAGTTGTTGTAAATCGTAGCCCTCTTCTTGGGCGCACGATAACGCTTATTATCGCGCTTTATTTATGTATTAATTTGTATGTTATACGTGGTGTACAGCTATTCGTGCGGCTACCGCAAGGCCTTTGAGGACTATGTGAACATTTTGGGTGAAAAATATCCGCAGATTCAAGTGCAGGGCGCCAACTACGATCCGCCCGGTTTGAACTATTATTTGTCCAAGCTGATATTCGCATTGAAGATCATCATTATTGTGTCGGTGGTGAGTTCGGTGAGTCCGTTCACCTGCCTGGGCATTAACACACCTGGCTGGTGGAGTCATCTCCAGGCGAATAAAATCTACGCCTGCATGATGATCTTCTTTCTGGGCAACATGATCGAGGGTCAGCTGATCTCGTCGGGTGCCTTTGAGATTACACTAAACGATGTGCCGGTGTGGTCGAAGATACAAACCGGACGCTTTCCGGCGCCCGAGGTGCTATTCCAAATTATTGACAATCAGCTGCAGTTCTCCGAAAAGATTCAGGAGAATCCCGACTTTGTTAAATAATAGCAATCGAATTCTTGAGCAGAGCTGCTGAGCACTATGAACAACACCAAAAATAAAATACATAAAAGGATCAAAAGAGAAGGTGGAAGAAGAAGTAGAAGTGAAAGAAAGACGCAACTGGATAACATTTAAGAACACTTGTCTCCTGTTTTCTGTTTCCTGTCTCCAATCTCCTCATTACGTAATTAGTTATGTATCTTTGTTTTTGCCTCAGTTTAACAATATAATGTGTATGCTCTTATATCTGTGTCATAAAATTACAAAATTCCCCTCTAACCAGCTATTTTCATATATATAGTATGATTAATGATAAAGATGATTAGCCAGGTTACTAGGTTATTAGTAATGCTATTGGCATTGCCATTGGGCTAATTCATGCATACAAACGTATCCTGTATTAGTGTATATTGTCCTGTTGTATAGCTTTTATTAAATTATGTAATACATGTAATTGTTAATTGAGGCAACAAAATATAACGTTGTATGTGTGCGCGCAGCTGCATCATTTTTCAATCAACTTTAATGTAATGATGCTTATTTCTAAAATATAAGAGAATATATAACAAAAACTAAATTTAGTTCAGTTGCTTTGGCGGAAAATTTCATTGGCTTATATTCGCAAGAATCTCACTTGACAATGATATTTATTGAATTCCACTAAAGTACGTATCTAAGCCTCCACTCTGGTGGAGGAGCGCCAGCTCGACTGTAATCTTTCATATTATACCCTCTGAGGGGTATATTGGGTTTGGCGGAAGTATGTAACAGGCAGAAGGAGGCGTGGCAAACCCCATAAAGTATATATATTCTTGATCAGCATCAACAGCCGAGTCGATATAGCCATGTCCGTCTGTCTGACCATATGAACGAAAGGATCTCAGAGATGGTAAGAGCTAAAATATCCGTTTTAGGCAGTATCGACCACATATTTAGTCAGTCAATACAAGTTTGTTTCCTTTTTTTGATGCCACTCCCCATTCGCCCACAGTTAGCGAAAAACCAGACATACCTCGTAAAAAATACATGTTTTTGGCGAATATCTCGGTAACTATAACACCTAGGGTCGCCAATTTCGGCATACAGGTTGCTATTTGCAATATAAAGACAATGCCATCAAAATTTTTTGGATGCCACGCCTCCTTCGCCCACCAAAAGCACAAGTGCGTTGTAACTTTGCATGCCGCTGGCTCACTTATTTCTTAACGTATAGTTTTGTAACTTAGCATTTACTTGCAGACAAATAATATCAAACGATTGTGAAAATTTTACTAAAATCGGACTATAATTAAAAAAGTTTGTCATACAACGTACATTTTTAACGCAATAGCAGTGCACTGCTTGTAAACACTGCAGCGAAAACGAAAGCAGTGCACTGCTTGTGTGTATAAAGTTTCCGCAGTGCACTGCTTGTAAGCAGTCCGAAACGAACTCATTTACATGGAAATTAAACTCAGAGGGTATTACGCTTTCGGGATACTCGACTGAATTTCTTACTTGTTTGTTTTATTTTAGTTTTCTCAGCATAGAATGGTTAAAATGAAGCCATATTTTTTCCATTATTTTATATATATATTTTTTTTTGGAAACTAGATCGTTTTTAGGTTGTAAATATTGCAGAGTTGTGATGTGTTCTTCAAAATTCTGTATTAAAATTTTAATTTCGAAATACAACAACATTCAGCTACTATGTATAAAAGACTACATACTTTATGATATGTAAAACAACATTAAGCAATAGTAGAAATACGAAATATGTTAATTAGTGCCACGTGAATAGGCAGTGTGCGATTAGCAAATATATTGAAGAAATCAGCACTGAGAGAACCATAATGGGAAAGCCGAGGATGAAAAAGGTCTTGAAATTGATATTGTAGCCATATGTATTGGCCATGCCTGCTGTGACCACATTGGCCGAAGAGCCAATTAGAGTTCCGTTGCCGCCCAAGCAGCAGCCAAACGAAATGGCCCAAACCAGTGGCGAAAAGGGCAAATGGAGCTCATCGTTCGTGGCCAGAGAAACTGTCAGTTTAACCATCATGGTGGTTACGGGTATGTTGCCCACAAAGGCCGAGGCAATCGCACTGATCCAAATCAGAAGTAAGATGCTGACACATAATCGCGCATCCTTATCTGCAGACATGATAATGGCAACCGTTTTATCACCCACCCAGTCAATCAGTCCAATTTCGACTAGAGCCTCAGTGAATATGAAGAGTGCAGCGAAAAATATCAGAGTGTCCCATTCCACACGTTCCAGTATATGATCGATATCCTGTCTATCGGCCAATATGAGCAGCAGCAGTGCAGCCAGGACGGCAGCCCAACAGAGTGTGATTCCCCCCATGCTGGGAAATGCATGCAGTAGAAACATGGCGATGGCAAAAGCAAAGGCAATACAGCATTTGACCAGCAAAACTTTATCCCTGATCTTGTACTTCGCTTCCATATCACTCAGATTGTCATCAAATTCCTTATTTGAAATATTCGTTGTGGTCTCGGCGGTTTTTAAACGCTCTTTCAGCTCAGCTATACGCCGTGAATAAAACTGCTTATCTTCAGCTTTGGCATTGGGCATTAGTTTTTCCAAGCCCTGTAAGGATTTTCGCAACTGATCCGCTTGACTGCTATAAATAACTTTGCGGCCCATTAGAACGGTAGCCCCATAGCAAAATAGCATGGCTAAGAGGACACCCGGGAACATGTGCAGTGTAAAATTACCAAATTCGATGCCTCGGGAAACGACATAGCTATTTGTGGCTATTATCACATTTGGGGGATCCCCCACCGGTGTTAGTGCTCCACCGATATTCGAAAATATCACAATGCCAACTATGACCAATGTGGTCTGCAATCCCACAGCTTCGCACAATCGTATGGTGACCGGCACCATCATTAGCACCATGGTCACATTATCGAGGAATGCGGAGAGGAGTCCGGTGAACATGAACAAGTAAAACAGGAGCAACCAAGTGTTTCCCTTCGACAGTTTGTAGGCGAACAACGAGAGGTAGTCGAATAGTCCGGTATCCGATAAAATCGATACCATAATCATCATTCCAAATAGTAACATCAAAGTGTTAATATCTATCCACGATATAACTGTCTCAAACGATGGTCGCAAACCCAAAGCACAGAGTATTCCAAGTGCTGTTAGCGATACCAGAATTCCCCCCAATGCACGATCCGTGATTTCAAACGCGATCAGCACGTACAGAAAGGCGACCAGGAAAAGTCCCAGCCAAACACCCAACACGGCATCCACTGGATTCGAAATTATGATCAACGATAAACCGATCGAGTTGTTAGCCTGATTCAATAGAAACAACTTCATTCGTGGCATTGATTTTCCTTTGCTTCCCTTACCGAGTTTAAAGCGATGCTTCACAGTCGATGTTGTTTGTGCATCCGATTCATCGATGTACACTTTCCACACACTCGATGTCCACAGCGATTCATTGGTTTCAGTGTCCATTGTCTCTAGGAAGGTCTCAAAGTACGGATCGTCGTCTGATGCAAGGCGAGGACTCATCGTTTTAGAATGATCAATTTTACCCACCAGCTTTATGCTAACATAATCCCCAGTCGGTTCCTCGTCTAATTCGACAGACATGGTTTTATTGGGCTTGAGCGGTATGAGTTTTTCGTGTGGCTCATAAGGCTCCTTAATAATCATAAATACTGAAAAGAAACCCCATACTATCAGTAGGATGACAATCTTTATAAGCGTCAATATGCGACGTAGAATTGCACGGCGACGTAGGTTCTCATCAGAGTATTCTTCCTCAAGTCGAAATGGGTTCTGGAATCCAAGCAATGCCATTTTAATCTTTTACTTATAAACAATATTAATTTGGTTTACATTGACTTGAAAAACAAAAGTGAAATGCTTATTATACCCTCTGAGGGGTATACTGGGTTTGTCAGAAGTATGTAACAGGCAGAAGGAGGCGTGGCAGACCCCATAAAGTATATATATACTTGATCAGCATCAACAGCCGAGTCGATATAGCCATGTCCGTCTGGCCGTCTGTCCGTATGACCAAAAAGATCTCAGAGAAGGTAAGAACTACAAGTTCAAAGTTGGTCAGTATCGACCACATATTTATACAATACAAGTTTATTTCCTTTTTTTGATGCCACGCCCCATTCGCCCACAATAAGCGAAAAACCAGATATACCTCGTAAAAAATACATGCTTTTGTGCAAATATCTTAGTTAATATAACACCTAAGGACTCCAATTTTGGCATGCAGGGTACTAGATGCAATATAAAGAAAATGCCATCAAAATTTTTAGGATGCCACGCCTCCTTCGCCCACCAAAAGCACAATTTCATTGTATCTTTGCATGCCGCTTGCTCACTTATTTATTAACGTATAGTTTTGTAACTTAACATATATTTGCAGACAAATAATATCAAACGATTGTGAAAACTTCATTAAAATCGGACTATAATTAAAAAAGTTTGTCATACAAACTTAAATTTTTATAGCAATAGCAGTGCACTGCTTTCGTTTACGCTGCAGTGTTTACAAGCAGTGCACAAGCAGTGCTTGTGTATTTAAAATCATAGCTCGCAAATAACTGTTAACTCTTTTTCGTTGTTTGCAAATTAGTGTCATTCACTAACACAATAAAAAAGACCCAGATAGCAACTGTTTTTGTCGCGTCTAGTTTAGCTCACTCGCGCTCTGATTATATATATTAAATATATATATTTATCGTAATTATTAATGCAACTATGTACAACACAAGTGGCTTGGGCGCAAAAACCGCAAAAACCGCAAAAACCGCAAAACCGCAATGAAATCTTTGTATTTTGTTTTGTTTACAACTTAATTTTGTGTTTGAAAAATAATCAACATAAAGTTCCATTAAAGATACTATGTGTGTATTATCCATTTTTTCGTAGCCTTTTGCTATTTCTTTCATTCACTTTAAGGTTTGAACTTAAAAACTAGAACCTAGTATTGTTTAAAGTGATATTCCGCAGCTTTGACAAAGTTATAGTAGTTTAAAGCTTTAAAATAGTTAGTACCGTGACTTCAACTGCCCATAACTGGCTTTAAACTCATTTCCGATCCCATAAAGTATACAAATTCTAGATAAGCTAAATTTTGATGCAAAAATAATAATGTGGTAAAAAAAACCGCATTAAATGGTATTTCGCTAGACAATCGAAGTATTTTTAGCAAAGATATCGCAGTTTAAAGTTTTAAAACAGGCGATAATAGAACGATTTAAGAAACGGATGTAGATTAGTTTTTGAAGTATGAATATTATTTAAAACCCCAATAAATATACATATGTATATGCATTCCCTCAGCCAAGTGCATCCGGCTCAGCCATTGAGCAGCTGCAACGCTCGCCCCTAATCATCAGCGATGCCTTCAAGCTGGAGGATGTGGAGGACACAGCACCAGCAGATAGCATAGCATCCTCACCAGCAGCTCCCTCAATGGTCTGCGACACTGACATGGACAAACAACCCGCCAGCGACGAGGCAACTTGTGATACGCCCAAACGAAAGTATCAATGCAAAAAGTGCGCCAGGAAATTCAATTCCTACAATTCACTCAAGTACCATCAACATACAAACACCCAGGAGCGTGCCTTTCAGTGCGTCTACACCAAGAGAGCCATGAAGGCACACGCTCGAGCCCGTGAGTAACAAGACTATTTCTATTTTATATATTTTCCTTGTGTTGGTCCAATTAAAAAACAAATTTGACTTGTCAACATCTTAATGAATCACGCAACTTATCATCAAGTCATGATCTCGAACTTTTCTGATGTGCACCATGAAAGCAACTAAATAAGTACCATATTTTATAGTATGTTCAGTATACGCTTTATTCAGTTATTCTTTATTCCTTATCAAAAAAATCTGGTGCATATCCCTTTAGGTAAACCAACAAATTTTGAAAGGCCTGTGCTTTACTATTCTCATTTTCTTTAACAAACGAACCGAATAGATCATTAAGGTTTTCATCCGTGTTTCCAGAATCTTCAGCCTCTTGTATCAGTTTTGTAGCCTTAGTTTCAAATGCATCAAATTGTTCTGTTGCATATTTATAGTATTCATTGTTCGCTTCGTCGAGAACATTCTTTGGTTGTCTTTCCATTATAGGCGCAATGTCATCTATGAATCTGTAAACTGATTTCATAAATTTCTTACATTCGACGTCGTCTTGTACCCAACTTTCATTTTTAGAACGCCAGTAAGTGAGGAAATGTTGATACTCATCAAGTTTCGTTTGATCTGCCAGCTTGTTGTCGATAACCGGTTCCATAAAGCTATAGACAAGCCCAATTGTATGCTGTTTCATCAGCAAATAGGTCTCCTCAGCGGCCGTTTTCAAGCTCTCCTTGTAAGACGTGATTGGTGCAGCATCCACAAGGATCTGAAGGCAGAATTATAGGTATTAGGTACCTTCAAATGCTAGTATCACTTAATGTACGAACTAGAACTAATCCTATACTAGCAGCAGCGACTATGAAACGCATTTTGATTTCTTTAGACACTTTAATGAGAGAATATATTTTGGGCATCTTATATACGCTTTGAGCCCATCAATTTTCAACTGATAACTCGAAATATAGTATGTATGTATATGAAGTCAAGCCATAGGTCAATAACAATAAATCTCTACGGTTATCAACATCCAAGACATACTTAGACTATTCAAATGTATTAAAACAATAGTCATTATCTTTGCGATTCTCTGTCTGTTAATCTAAAGTAAAAAATATAAATTAAACAAAGTTTGTACCAACAGTTTTGTAACCAAAAATATTATAATTTTTATTTGTATACCCTCTGAGGGGTATATTGGGTTTGTCAGAAGTATGTAACGGGCAGAAGGAGGCGTGGCAGACCCCATAAAGTATATATATTCTTGATCAGTATCAACAGCCGAGTCGATATAGCCATGTCCATCTGTCCGTCTGCCCGTCTGTCCGTATGAACAGAGAGATCTCAGAGGTGGTAAGAGCTACAGTTCAAACTTGGTCAGTATCGACCACATATTTAGTCAGTCAAAACAAGTTTATTTCCTTTTTTTGAATGCCACGCCTCCTTCGCCCACCAAAAGCACAATTTCTTTGTAACTTTGCAAGCGGCTGGCTCACTTATTTCTTAACGTATAGTTTTGTAACTTAGCATATACTACATGGGCTGATAAGTCGTTAGAATTTGTATGAAGGTGGCAACCCTGGAAAAAGTTGTTAATTTTTATCGATGGGTTGAACAATTGTGGGCCTCTCTAAAAAAAAAAAATTGGAATCCCCGCAATAGATAAAAAGTTACAATTAATTAAGTTGCGCTACCTTAGCTTTGGATTGCAAAAATGGAAAAGGAAGATTTTCGAGTGCTCATAAAACATTGTTTTTTGATGGGAAAAAATGTCGCACAAACCAAAGAATGGTTGCAAAAGTGTTATCCCGACTCTCATCCACCAAGAGCAACTATTTACTGGTGGTTTGCTGAATTTAAAGGAGGCCGTATGACCACCAAAGATGAACCCTGGCCAGGAAGACCAATAGAGGCTACGAGTTCAGAAAATGTTCGAAAAGTTCATGAAATCGTTATGAAAGATAGAAAAATTAAATTACATGAAATAGTTGAATATGTAAACATTTCAAATGAACGAGTTGGACATATTTTACATAACATCTTGGACATGAAAAAATTATCGGCGAGGTGGGTGCCGCGATTGCTCACAATTGACCAAAAGCAACAACGTGTCGATGCTTCCAGGGCTGGTTTGGCATTATTAGAAAAAAATCGAACGGAATTCTTTCGCCGTTTCATAACAATGGATGAAACATGGATCCATTACCATACACCAGAGTTAAATCGAAGCTCTGCCGATGGGTCGCAAGCGGTGAAAGCAGACCAAAGCGTCCAAAGGACCAACGTTCGGCTAGGAAGGTTCTAGCCTCCGTTTTTTGGGATACCCATGGAATATTATTTATAGATTATCTCCAGAAGGGTAGAACAATAACTGGAGAATATTATGCTGCACTTTTGGACAAACTTAAAGAGGAAAAAAAAAAAAACGGCTCCATATGGCAAGGAAAAAAGTTTTGTACCACCATGACAACGCTCCAGCTCACACCTCCGTCAAAGCGATGGCCAAAATTAAAGATTTGGGATTCGAATTGGTTCTTCACCCACCTTATTCGCCAGATTTAGACCCCAGCGATTATTATTTATTCCCAAACTTGAAAAGGTGGCTACAGGGGAAAAGATTTTATTCAAATGATGAGGTCGTATCGCAGACACAGTCGTATTTTGAGGACCTTGACGTTTCATATTATAAAAAAGGGATCGAAATGTTAGAGAACCGTTATACTAAATGTATTTCCCAGGAAGGGTCCTATGTTGAAGAATAAATTATATTTTGTACCAAAACAAATAGTTTTCACTAAAAATCTAACGACTTATCAGCCCATGTAGTACTTACAAATAATATTAAACGATTGTGAAAATTTTATCAAAATCGGACTATAATTATGAAAATTTCTCATACAACGTAAATTTTTAACGCAACAGCAGTGCACTGCTTTTGTTTGTGCTGCAGTGCTTACAAGCAGTGCACTGCTTGTGTGTTTAACACTTACACAGTGCACTGCTTGTAAGCAGTCCCAACTGATCTCATATAAATGGATATAAAACTCAGAGGGTATTACGCGGTCGGGATACTCGACTGAATTTCTTACTTGTTATAGTATTGTAGCGTAACATTGCACTACGAAACGTTCTGATCGAGTTCTTTATTAGGTACATCTAACAACAATAACAGAAGCAGTTCTGCTGGCTTGGCTGTTTACCCGACAAATATGGACGTTTCTGAACGTAAAATAAAACAAAATTTTTCTAGTTTATAGACTTGAAGAGAAATTAGTAATTCTTCATTAATAAATTTGTGGAATTCAACCAGATTTTGTTAATTCAGAACTGTGCTAAAAAATGTACATTAAATTGGTACATATGGGAATTAAATGTTTTAATACAATATTTAAATTACAACTAATTTATATATACATAGGATGTAATATATGTTGCCATTAGTTTGAGGTGCCATCTAATAAATTCCTAAATCTAAACCTATTCTTTTTTTGGCTCTGATAAGTTGGCTATAAGATTGCACTGCAATTAACAGTGGCAGTGCTAAATGAGAAAACTCTAGAAATAACAGAAACAGTAACTGTTAATGTTACGTTAACAGACACTGAGAGACAAAGGAGTAATCAATGTACTACTACATATCAAACCATTTATAATCTGAACTTACAAAATCGATTCACAGATGATATAACGAATTAAAGTTAAGTAAAAAAAACCTTTCATATTTTATATGTAAAAATAACGAGTTAAAAAAGTTGCAATTATTTCATTAATTGTTTTAAGAAATGTTGTTTTGTTGAATTGTGCTGCCTTGCCTCAATTGATAAACTAGTTTCGAATTTTTATCACAAATATACACAAATATAATTGTAGATAATTATAATCTATATTAACAAATTAGTCCAATATGCGGTTGCACTTGATTTTGATTAAATAAAAAATAGTCAAATGGTTCCTAACTCATATGTAATTTACAAATTTTATTGCGTTTAATGCCAATGAAAGAGGCCGTGTGCAATGAGTAGATAGATGGCACTAACGACATCGGTGATAATCATGACAGGAAAACCATATTTAAAAAACTCCATGAACGTTATCTTATATCCATTTTGATTGGCAATACCGGCTGCAACCACATTGGAGGAGGCGGCAATTAGGGTGCCATTGCCACCGAAGCAGACGCCCATTGAAATGGCCCAAATCATGGGCAGAAGGGGCACATGCAGATCATCATTGGTGCTCAGCTTGATGGCCAGCTTTAGCATCATGGTCACAATTGGTATGTTGTCGACAAACGCTGAGAATATAGCACTAATCCACAATAGCAACATTATGGCGGTAACCACCCGATGTTCCTCATCCACTCCAATAATGATTGATGTGGTCATCTCGCCTACGGCATCGATTAGACCCATTTCCGAGATGGCTTCAACCAGCACGAAAAGGCCGGCAAAGAAGAGTAAAGTGGACCATTCGACACCTTCCAGTACCGCCTCCATGTCCGGTATATTGGCCAAAATGAGTAGCAGAATTGCGGCCAAAATTGCTGCCCAGGATAATGAAATTCCCTGCATAAATGAAAACGAAGTCATTATAAATAGCAGAATGGCCAAAGCCAAGGCAATGCAGCATTTGATCAACAGTGGCTTATTTCTGATCTTATATTTTGCCTCCATTTCAGCTACAGTTTCAATGAAATTCAATGTGGGCTGCGGACCAAACGTTCTGGCATCCTGTTTCCGTCTATAGCGCTCCTTGAGCTCCTCGATTCGGTTCAAAATGTCCCGACGCAGCTGCTCCTCACTGGGTGTCGGTGCATTGAATTTGGCCGCCGTCTTCGTTAGATTCCTTATTGATTCCCGCATCTGATCGTCGCTGCCCGAAAATAGATTTTTTCGCAGCACCAAGTACAGATAGATCCAAGCAAAAATGCAGCTGAATAAAACACCTGGCAGCATGTGTATTACGAAGACGGGAAAATTGACACCTTCCTTAACCACATGGGAATTTGTGGCAATAATCACATTGGGAGGATCGCCAACCGGAGTGAGTGCACCTCCGATATTCGAGAAGATTGCCACACAGATGAGCACCGTCGTAGTCCTCAGACCCATGCATTCTGTAAGTCGAATGATTACCGGAACCACTAACATTATGATTGTTACATTGTCCAGAAAAGCAGAGAGCACCAGGGTGAGAGTGCAGAGTAAAAAGATGAGGAACCAGGGCTGTCCCTTCGACAAATGATATGCGAACACGCTTAGATAATCGAAGATACCCGTTTCGGCCAGCACAGCCACCATTAGCATCATTCCGAAGAGCAGCATTAGAGTATTCATATCGATCCATGAGATGATTCGCTCCAACGAGGGCCGTTCATCCATCATGCAGAGCACACCAATCGCAATGGTGGCCGACAATAATGCGGCAAATGTCCGGTCCGCAATGTCAAAGATGATCAGAATGTACAGGAAACAGAGTATGAGAATAGCAAAGATTACACCTTCGTTCACATTGATAGGATTAGGATTTACCGCCACAGATAAGGCTGTTGGATTTTTGCCTTCATTCATAAAGGATACAGATAGGGGGGAATCGGATGCACTCCTTGGCTGCATATCTCGATCGATCAGATCTTCAAAATCGTCGGCTAAATTCAGCGATTTTGAACTGAAGCCCTCCACACTTATCTTATGTTTCATCGTTACCAAGTCGGTCTTATCTGAATCATCGAGATAGAGCTTCCAGTCCTTGGATGACCACTGGGTTCTATTATCATCACTATTAAATACTTCGGCATTGATCAGGACATACGTTTGATTTTCCTTCGCCTTTTTAGGTCGATTCGTAGCATCTTCATCGATCTTTCCATGGACAATAACTAAAACGAATTCCCCCTTCGGTTCCTCCGAGACCTTAAGGCGATTTGGTTGATTTGGCTCCAGTGATATGATCGTCTCATGTTCCTCGTGCGGCTTTGTGATGATCATATATACACTACTATATAGCCACAGTATCACAAATACTATAATCTTCACAATATGAAAGTAACGTCGAAGTCGTGCACGACGAGTGCGTTGAGCTTCGGTTAAATTCTCACTCTCCTCGTGCGAGTAGAAAGATCGCCGTGCCTCGGAAGCATGGGGTGCATGTGAGGCCATATGAAGACGAATCTACCTACAGGAATGCACCAGACCCAATGAAACTCATTTTATCAACAAGATAATTGACATTCTCACCTCTCAGGCCATAGATTTTACTACTATTAGTACTTATGTGTACGTTTCTTCCGAGTCTTTTGTCTTTCGATATTTTGTATTACAAAAATTTGAATTTAATCGAAATAATTATTTGCTCAATAGTCAATATGTCAAAATATAAAAACATTAACTAATAAAAAAGGAGGCCTCTTACAAAATCTCAAAGTGTTTTTCTAGGCAATTCAATTGTGAACCAACTCTTCTCTCAGAAGGACGAGCAATTGAAAATAATTAGGTACAAGTAGTTACACAAGATATATGTACATATATATATATATTTGTTTTTTTTAGTTTTTAAGAACTATGATCTCTTCATTATACTTACTTGACGGCTTCGCCATTATTATTAAAGTCACAAATAACTAATAGCTACATAACATAAGTATATATATGCCGGAAACTGACATTGTTAAAATTAAAAAAAAATTATTTAATACTTTACTGTTTACTTAATAAATTGCAAAATTTGTATACACAAAAACCTATTGGATGAATTCTCTACATAATGGTCTGAATTACATGTTGAGTTTTAATTTTGGTCAAAGAAATTAAACATTTAAAGTGTTTTTTCTTTCGTATATATTATATATTTATATATAAATATATATTATATATTTGGGTAAAATACGTGTTACTCAAAAAACTTTTATACAATTACAATGATAAAAGTTCATTATTCTATCAAGATTTTAACTCGGTTTAAGGGTCTCAGCAAATGTGAGCTTACCTCATAATCCAATAAATTTTCAATGGTGGTAAAAGTAAAAATGGCTTTTGTATATTTAAAAGATTTACATATGTAACTGAAAAGACATAGGCGTTTAGACCCGCACAGCAAGCAATACCCAACTTCACATATGACTGAAAATAAAAAATATGGTGCGAAGAAATTTAAATCTTTTGTGATGATGAAATGTATTATAAGTATTATAAGAATAATTTCTTTTTAAAACATTTTTCTTGGATAACTTGGAAGATGTAAATTTCTTTGCCATCGAAATTCCTGATGTTGACATGGTGGAAAACCTGTTTGAACGCTTAACAAATTTGTCAACGTTAAGATTATCTCAATGAGACATCAAAAAGGTTTATGAGAATTTTTTTTTCAAAATTTACACAGTTTCAGGACTTTGTCAATTAAAGGACAATATATTAAAAACTTAAACTGTCTAAAGTAATTTGTATATATAATTAAAAATTTAAAAATTATAATTAATTGCATTTCGTTTCAGTTCTGTAATTATATCAAATAAACTAATATTTTTGGAGACGAGGATTTTTGACCAAAAAGAAGTCGGACATAAAATCAATATCTCAAGCTTTATTTGTTTTATAAAAAAAATAAATGTAAATTCTTTGCGGACACACATACAAAATCATGTCCAAGTGGATGCGACTGGTATTTCAATAATTTAGAATTACAATTTGTAATAGCCCACTTAGCATTTGGGGGATCATTTTGTAAGAGCTGAATTTGGCGAGTCACTTTTAGCTCCCCGGGAAGATTAAAAAATGATTAATCATATGAGCGATTCAAGAAAGCGTCCAAAGTTAGTCGCCTTTATGATCAAAATGCGATTAGTTCAAAGCATAACAACAAAATGCACAGCAATCGCCAATTGATCGTACTGGGGATTGAAACGCGATTGTTTTCATTAGAACACTTAGAAACGAGTCGTGTTTTAAAATATGACTCGAAAGTGAGTCGAAACTGATTAGAAAAGGGGGTCATAGGTGACTACTCAAGAAGAGTCGCGGGTAGGGTATATTTTTCTCCCGACGAATGAGTCATTTATGATCAGAAAATGAGCTCATTTATGACTATTTTAATCAGCAAGGGGACTCTAAAGCGACTCGAGTATGATCACAAATGTTTGGAGGGAGACTGTAATTATACAGGGAGTAAAATGGAGATTCCTCTACTTTTATTATAAGAGCCTGGCTCAGTTGCCTGACACAACTTTCTACGGTTATTTGAATATATAACAACTCCATCTGGCCAATAATGCTATCTAGAAATCTCTGAAAATGTTCTTACGGACTGTTCTTGATCAGACTCGGCTTACTTGTCTAAGTAATGGACTTTCGGGTGTTTTACTTAACGTGAGATTTTGTAAACCATTCTTTTATGTAAAATCTGAATTTATTCTTGGATTAACAGTCATTATATTAACACTTCTCTGTTACAAGAAGTCAATTTAATTGTACGAGCGAATTCTTGTTATCCCGTTCTTAATCCGAGGTTGATACGCGCCTTAAAATCGTTGGATTTCTTGCATTTTCCCATATGAACCTGGATCTGGTTGATGAGTATGTGGAGAAACTGGAGAAAGGATCTCACAAGTTTCAACTGTGCTTCTATCAACGAGACTGGTTAATTGGAAAATCCATTCCTTAATGCATTTTGAATTCCATTGAAGATTCCAAGAAAATTATCATCTTGATGACCAATAACTTTAACAATACATCTGGAGGTATTTTCGAATTCCAGACTGCCATCAAAGCCACTTCGATGTACCAGAACAATCGACTGATTGTTATAT
This sequence comes from Drosophila tripunctata, assembly GCA_035047385.1. Taxonomy (NCBI): domain Eukaryota; kingdom Metazoa; phylum Arthropoda; class Insecta; order Diptera; family Drosophilidae; genus Drosophila; species Drosophila tripunctata. The sequence goes on from JAWNPS010000279.1 coordinate 17,860, forward strand.
TATATCCAGGAGTTGATATGGTCTGAAGGTCTATATGAAATACAAGAGTTATCTCAGGCAAATTAATTGTAAACTCCCTGCTCTAATAAAAGTCGAAGCTATTAATGACAATCACCTATAAAAATCTACGGTTAGCACTATATAAACAGAAAAATTAAAGGTGAAAAATATGTAACTAATATTTAAAACAATTTCAGACTCAAGAAAATATGAAGCAAACGTACTTAGAATAGTTGCAGTTACTAAAATAAATAACAAGCTAAAGTTCAGTTCTGTTCTATAAAGAAATATATATTAATTATATTGTTCGATAATTAAAAGCAAAATAATTGATGTAAATAAATGTTTTAGGTACACGCGTACAAATGTTAAATGCATGAATTTTGGTAGATTGGTAGTACATCAATTGCAGTAAATGCCTATGTAGGGTCATTTAATGAGTGAGGTCTATTGAACCACTGCTCGCCCGGCATAACCTGAGTTGAACCCACTTCGGAGCTGAAGTGATCTTAGCTTTTTATCGGCCTGAACGCGAAAAGCCAGCATGCAGCTCTGCAAGAAAGAGAATGAAAGAAATCGGAGGGGGTAAGATGGGTGGGTAAGATCAGGTTATATAACTGCCATCATAATGGTAATTATAACTAAAACAGTAGTACATACCATTGTGAAGCAAAACGTAATCATGAAGACAAAAAACGAGCTAATGAGTAAAGCGCCACGACAGTGTTGCGTCAAATCGATCAAGAGACCCAACTTTTTATCCGACTGTCCGGGCATTATAACGGTGTACTCGATGTTCTCTTTAAAGCGCTTGAACTCTGAACCAGATGAGGTGTTATTTACACTAAAAGGTCGTTGGATCATTGGAGTGCTTGACTCTATTTGCCGCCGCCGTCGGCCATGTCCGGAGGGTTCATATAGATCGACACAAAAGTCAGGTGTACAGTCCGCCATATCTATGCACGCCTTGATCTGCGAGTGTATCCAGAGTGTGGCCTTCTCCTTCATGGAGCTCAGCAGAAAAGCTTCAAAGTCTAGGAACACCTCGTTGGGTCTGTCACGATACTTGGCCGGTTGATGTGGTATTATTGTGGCCAACTCCCGATTGCGACAACCATGATGAACCAGCGACACAGCGCCAAGGGCATGTGGATTCTCTGCACACACAAGGAATACACTATATATAACTACTTAGCTGATATATAGGATAGCGTACCTGAATCTGGTGATACTGTCACCTCCATTAACTTGACATACTTCCACACCGATTGACTAATGCGAGCTCGGAGTTGCAGTTTGGTTCCTAAAGGCACCGCCTGATCCACAGTCTGTTCGCTGGCTATGGATGCGGGTGGATCATTCGAGGAACTAACCGGATTGTTAGTACCGCTGACACGTGCTATCGGTGGCGCCTCCTTATATAGCGCCACTTCGTATTCCAATCTATTCGGCATCTCCTCAACTACACCGGAGACACGCGCTCCATGGGGACTGTAAGTATTTCTAGTTTCAAAAATATGATCTTAATATATCTTCCATATCACAACACTAACAATGATCCAGCAAATCCAGCTGCCTTATTCTCAATGATCGTAGGCTCCGGTGGCTTGCACATAATAATTAATTCCTGATCCGACTGCATGACCACGCCCGGAAATTGGGGAAACCAAATGCGCACATGGACAAAACCCTTAATTTCAAATATATAGAGATTATCAGATCGATTGGGATTGCGTTTTACATACATTTCGTTTAAGAACACCGCATCGCGTGAAATCGTTTATTCTCAGACTATATGTACGCTCATCCACATCGCTGGTATCGCGCGATATAATGCAATGGGGATTTGAATCTTTGACACCATTACGATCGTCAGCAAACATGGGAATGCCCTTGAAGCCAACGGGTCTCTTAAGCGTTGCCGTTATAAGGTCTTCAGTATCGGATCCCACGGTGGAAAACGTACACTGAACATCGGCAACTAAACGAACAATAAACTGTTTAGAATCTTAAGATTAGTTTAACGTTCTTCTCTTACACTCACCTTCATAGTCTTGAGCATTGCTATAAATTGGAAAAACCTATAACAAAAATTAAGAAAAAAAGTTTACATTTAGCCTCGCCAAAGATTGTGAATAACCTTGCTAAATATGAACTAGTTGGAACGGGTACAGTCGAGCGAGTCGACTGTAATATACTATTGCGTATTCCAGAGCAAAATCAAGTACTCAATGTGAAATGTCTTATAAACTAATAAGCCAAAAATAGTTATAACCTATTTATGAGAAAAGGCGCAGTATTCCCAACATTTAAAATTTTGTAAATACGATTGCTTATAATGTAGTTGATCAAAAATCCAATAAACTTGTATTACTTGCAGCATAGACGGATATATGTACATACCAAGTTTGGTGACTGTAGCTCTTATAGTCTCCGAGATCTAGGTTTTCATACAGACGGACGGAAAGACGGATATGGCTATATCGACTTGGCTGTTGATGCTGATCAAGAATATATATACTTTATGGTGTCTGCTGATCGGCGATTCAATTTAAAATGTATAAAATATTGCAGTTATATTTTCACTAAATTTGATGGCTTAAGTTCAGGATTGTGTTTTTGACTGGCTTCTAATTACTACTATATAAAGAAAGTTACTTAATAAATTTTTTATGACTTTGATTAAGATAAATTCGTTACCAAAAAAGTATTATTAATTTCGAGCTATTGCTCATAAGGCTGCATATGACTATAATTTAGATTACTCAATTAACAAACGAGTTTTTAATCCTACAAATTTCTCATCAATTTTCGAATTCTGTTTGATATGTCATGATGAAAATATTAGCAAGATTTCTAAAACAAATACGGATTAGTTTTAAATTTGACTTTGATTTGCATATTTTTCCTGAATTTAAACAAATTTTATGGGTTTACTGGATTTTTTGTATGAATGATCTCAAAAACATATCTAAAACGAAAACTACATACATATGTTCGTTATTGGAATGGGGCTCTTATGTACATTTTATTTAAAGATATGTATGGATATATTTAAGCTAACTAATATTACAATAACTTTTTTTCAAACTGAATAATGTTTTCAAAATCACAGACTCACAGCACTTACGAACAATGTAATTAATTTAAATAAAATGTGCTTCTTCATTTTCTCATGTAATGTATTTGAATTTAATAGTGGTATTCCTCAATTGACCGTATTTTGAGAGCACGTTTCACAAAATCGGGACACTCTTTAATATTCAAATCGCGCTTGATATCACATCCAATCGGGTTGAAAGAAAATTGCAGAATGAAACTGCAGTCGGTAGTTGGCAGTCGGTAGTCAGCAGTTAGCAGTTTGGGACGATGCAATTACCTTGATCTTGGCTGCGTGAATTCTAGTGCAATACACATATAAAAAGCATTCGTATGAATATTGCACAAAGCGTTCCTATTTGCAGCAGCAATAATCGACAATACATGTGCATCGCCGTACAGTAGTGGCCGTAACAATTGACACACCTGTCTATTCAAGCCAAATCATTTTCAAATCTTAGCGTTCACAAGACTTTATAAGCGAAAATAACTTGTTTGACAATAAAAACATAGTTATTTAAAAAAAAAACTAAGCAAATCAGTTCATCATATTTATTGCTTTCAGACAAAAAAAAAAATTCGAAAATGCATATAAAAGTTTAGTTGCAGATGTTTAGTACATTCGAAAATTTTTAAAGCAACAAATTTTACTTCTCTTAAGTCCAGAAATTTTAAATATCCGTCATATGCTTCCATTTTAATTAAAGGATTAAATTATTAAACAAAATAGCAATAGTTAACTTTTTGTTTAAGGTAGCGAACTGTCGAACTCATAATAATTATTATATTTTTCGTCCAAAAATTTAACTTATATTATTTAAAAATTAAA
>JAWNPS010000280.1:0-50464 GCA_035047385.1 Drosophila tripunctata
TGCCATTCTGAACTCCTCCATACGACCATCAAACTCGGTACGTCCTCTCGGCCTCTGGCTGCATCTCCTGGACCTCAGACAAGCTTTCCTCAGCTGGGCTATCGTGTCATTCCACCAGTAGCAAGGTGAGCCGCGTCTACTAGGCTTTCTCCTGGGCATGGAAGAGTCGCAAGCCGCGTTCAGACTCTCCGATAGCTGCTGCGCCATCTCATCTACCGATCTTCCGGTCGGGCTCCAGTTTGAAAGGTTAAGGACATACGCGAATGTGTCCACGTCCAAGAATCTGTCCTTCCACTTTGGTCCAGCTGCAGTGACTCGCTGCTGAATTCGCCTTCCTCCATAGAGTTCAAAATGGATCGCTTGGTGATCGCTGTAAGTGAACTCGTCGCTGACTTTCCAACTCACGTTCCTACACAGCGAGCTGCTTAGAAAGGTGAGATCTATAATGGATCCTCGGCCAGCCTTCCAGTAGGTCAGCTGCTTTCCATCATTTGCCAGTCCGACGTCTAACGACGAGAAATGCTCCAGCAAGGCTGCTCCTCTGGCGGTAGTTTCCTTGCTGCCCCATTCCACAGCCCATGCGTTGAAATCTCCCGCTATTACCAGGGGATGGTTTGTGTTCTCTGGCATCTCCTACCAGCTCATCCATAGCTGCAGCAAAGTTGTGTCTGCTCAGGCTGGGCGGAAGGTAGCAGCTATATATTCAGATATTTCCAACTTTGGCCCTGACAAAGTGTCTTGATGCCTCACAGAATGATGGCCGCAAAAGGGGATAGCCACAAGACCATATAACAGCCTTTCCTGATTCAGACTGCACCCAACATCCGTAATCCTGTGTCCTGTATGGTTCACTGATAATTGCCACATCCATCTTGAGTTCCCGTACTGACTGTGTTAGCAGATCACTAGCAGCTTCACAATGGTTTAGATTGATTTGGTAGAATCTAAACATTTCTGTGGTTTTTTGGTTTCTCACGTTCCTACACAGCGAGCTGCTTAGAAAGGTGAGATCTATAATGGATCCTCGGCCAGCCTTCCAGTAGGTCAGCTGCTTTCCATCATTTGCCAGTCCGACGTCTAACGACGAGAAATGCTCCAGCAAGGCTGCTCCTCTGGCGGTAGTTTCCTTGCTGCCCCATTCCACAGCCCATGCGTTGAAATCTCCCGCTATTACCAGGGGAGCTCTGCCACGCGAGTCATCTGTGATGTCCAACAGCAGTCTTTCGAAACGCACTAGGTCCCAGCTCGGCGGAGCGTAGCAGCTATAAAATGTCACCCCTCTAAGTTTCGCTCTGACGAAGCCATCGTTAGACGCATTGACTTTTTTGGGGGGAGTGTATACTGCCCATATGGCTACCTTTTTACACCTGCTGGATACCCAACCGCTTCCTGGAATCGGCTTGTATGGCTCGCATATCAGGACGACATTTGGACTCCTCTCTCTCACAGCCTGCATCAGAAGGGACTGTGCAGGCTCGCAATGGTTAAAGTCACATGGGTGCACCTCATGCTGATCGTTTGGCGAGCGCGCTCCTAAACAGGAGGCATCTACCACTACCAGCGATATGCTTCCAGTCCGTACTTGTGTCCTTGCAGAACATACATTGTGGCTCCTTCTTGCAGTCCTTTGCAATGTGGTCAGCCTTCCCGCATCTACAGTACAGCTTGGATCTGTCGACAGCACTTTGTGACGGTGACCCGCTCGCGTAGTCTGCACCTGACCCAGCCAACCTTTAGCAGCCCAGCTGATAGCGTCTTGCGAGCGTTTTCAGCTGCCATTCTGATTGAGGCAGTCTGGGTTCCTCCATAACCTTTGCGCAGGTTTATGTCATCCGGCACGACATCCGACAGCCCCAGTTGGCTATGCAGCGCATTTTGTACGTCCTCCTTGCTTGTTACTTCGTCCAAGTCCTTGCACTCTATCGTGACCCTGTGGGACAGGGAGCGCACCTCCGCACCTTCTCCAAGCGTGTCGCCAATGAGGGCATTAAAGGCGCTCGTATCTTGACCAGCTTGGTTCAGCTGCAGTAGCAGTTCACCTTGTTGGGTCCTCCGGATTCTTGTCACCGCATCTCCAAGACCTTTCAGTTTCTCCTCGACCTTAACCTTTTGCAGAATCTGTGCATAGGTCACTTCGCCCACTGACTTGATAATTAGAGCGTCAGGTCGCACTTTCTTCTCGCTCGTTGCCTTGGGCTTCCGCGCCTTCCTTTTGGGGCCAACTGTTTTCCACTGAGAAGGTACACTAGCAACTGGAGTTTCCTGTTCCCGGATGGGGGAATCTGCAAATGCTATACTACTCAACTGAGCCTATACGGCCAACTAAATGGCGACGAACAAAGAGCGTGCATTGGAGATTTGCCACAACTTTAGCGGGACGGGGGCGGCAACAGCATTAACCTAGCAGCCATTTCAGCTAGACTTCACTCCGTCTACTGAAGTGCTAGAATACTGCTGCCGTCAGCACCGATGTCGTCAAAACCAAATAGGGGGTCCAGTGTCCAATCCTAAGACCTTACAGGTCTCGGCCTTAGTCGCCTTCTCGTATTAGCTAGACGCCATGCGGGTGCATAGCGCCTACCCAGGAGATACCTGGCTTGCGCCGGAGGTAACGAGTTGCTTTAACTACTCTAGAGAGGAATAGATCTGGCCATTGCCATGTTAATGACGATCAGAGTCCTTCCGCCTCAAGGGCCCCTCTCCGAGTAGAAATATCTCCGTGTCTCATTAGTCGCCTCGTACGACAAGCTTCGACATGCTGTGGTAGTATTCTAAGACCCGCTCACCACACGGGTGTGTATGTGTATGTGTATGTTTGGACGTTGAAGTAGTACTAAACGCAGTACTTTCAAGTGGCCCCTACGACACCAAGCACGGGCTTGTTAACGCGCGAACCGTAATTTATTTATATAAATACAACGACGAAAGTCGCGAACAATAAACATTAAACAAATACAAATACTAGTTACTAAGCATAAACATAATTAAAATAATCTATAAACTAGAAAGATGACTGAGAAGTGAAGATTTTAGAGTAGTGGTAGTTGAAGAATTACATACCACACGATAAAGGTTATTATATGAAGAACATAAAATTCGAAACGGGTTATGAATAGAATAGTTTGTAGTACAGATTTGAAGTGACAGTGGTTGAAAGTTTCTAGTGGGTCTGATCGGAACAGCAAAACTAATTTGGCTAATTAATTCAGACGAATCAATTTCACCATTTATAAGTTTGTGCATAAATATTACACCAAGCATGGTTCTACGATCAGACAGAGAGGAAAGATTGATAAGTAAAAGTCTACTACGATAGGGAGGCAACCGGATGTTAGGGTTCCAGTTAAGGCCCCTTAGAGCAAAGAGCAAGAATTGTTTTTGGACAGATTCTATTCTGTCTTGATGAATCTTGTATTGGGGAGACCATATACAAGACCCATATTCAAGAATAGGACGTACGAGTGAAGTATAAAGAGTTTTGGTTATGTAGAAATCGTTGAATTCTTTCGACCAGCGCTTTATGAAACCCAAGACACCAAATGCACGGTTGGCAATAGAAGCAATATGCCTGTCAAACTTAAGTTTTGGATCCAAGAGGATACCTAAATCAACGACCGACTCAATTCTATCAAGATCTTTGCTATTAATAACATAATTTTTAAAAAAAGGAATTCGCCTACTGAAGGACATTACGTTACATTTACTATAATTAAGATTTAGTGAATTTACTTTACACCATGTTTCAAAATTAGAAAGGTCACTTTGTAACATGGTACCAAGGTTGGACTCTGCAGCCGACACGCAAAGTTTAACATCATCGGCATACATCAACACACGAGAATGACTGAGTGCAGAAGGCAGGTCATTAATAAACAGAGTAAATAACAAGGGTCCAAGATGACTTCCTTGAGGTACACCAGAAGTTACTTTAACAATTTTAGATACTGTACCATTCAAATAAACGTTTTGGGTTCTAGAACTTAAGTAGTTAGAAACCCAAAGAATAAAGTTATTTGGAAAACCCATCAGATTGAGTTTATGTAGCAAAAGAAAGTGATTAACAGAGTCAAATGCCTTACTAAAATCAGTATAAATGACATCGGTCTGCAATTTGTTTTGAAAGCCTTGTATAATTAAAGAGGTAAATTCTAACAAGTTAGTGGTAGTAGATCTATATTTCACGAACCCATGCTGGCAGGGTGAAACCATTGATCTACAAAAATGTTGCAATTGAGAAGTTATGAGTTTCTCAAATGCCTTCGGAATAGCAGACAACTTAGAAATACCTCTGTAGTTATTAACGTTAGATTTATTCCCCTTTTTATGGAGAGAAATAATATATGATGCTTTCCAAATCTCGGGAAAGCTGCTCGACTCTACAGACAATTTAAATAATTTATACAAAGGCTTCAAAAGACCTTCAGCGCAGTACTTTAGGACACAGCCTGGTACTCCATCAGGTACCGGTAAAAATACTGGTTTTATTGCCTTTAGATCACTTAAAAGAGAACTTTCCGTAATCACAGGCTCAAAAATGCAATTAGATGCATTTACACGATATGGATAAGGCATTGCAAAATGACAATGATCAGTACTATAGGTTGTCTGAAAAAATTCGGCAAATAAATCGGCAATTCCCTGATTTGAATTGGCTGTCTTTTTATCATAGACCACAGTAGAGGGAAGCGTTGAAGATTTACGCTTCGCATTAACGAAGCTATAAAACCGTTTCGGATTCCTTCGAAACTGTTGTCCACAGTCAGAAAGATAATTCCGATAACATTGGTTATTCATATTAGAGAAATGAGATCGTGCAATACTATATCTAGAGAAATCTAAAGAGGAGCCAGTTTCTTTAAATTTCTTAAAAAGTCTTGACTTTCTATTTTTTAAATTTGTCAATTCCCTTGTGAACCATATAGGTTTATTAGACATACATGGCACACAGTTCGGAACGCAAATTTCAAGTAACGAGATCAGAATAGAATAAAAAACATTGATTGCACTATCCATGTCCCTACATATGTAAAGCGGGGACCAGTCAGTCTGGGATAAGAATAGATTTAGTTTACTAAAATCTGCTTTCCGAAACTGACGAGTTCTCTCGAAAGATGTCTTACGAGAGATTGGCACCCCGTTAGGTAAATCAATCAACACCTCCAGAGTCGGATGGTAAGGGTCTTCGGGATGGGATAAAGGAGAAATACGGGAGACAGACAGATAGGATGGATCCAAAACAAAAACCAGATCAAGCATCCTACTCAGCGAATTCGGAATAGAATTTATTTGGAACAGAGAAATTTCCAACAAATTCTCCAAAAAATCATGTTGTGTCGTGGGACTCAACACGGCAGAGTCGGGATTTGAAATCCAAGTAGTATTGGAGATATTAAAGTCTCCAAATACCACCAAATGATCACGATCAGAGAATAAAGAAGAAATAGATTTGATTGCAGATAAATGATCAAGGTGAATACAATTATCAGAAGATGGCGGAATGTAGGAACAAGTTATATAAATGTTAATATTAGATAAGGTTAGTTTTACAGCAATAAATTCTACATCTATATTACAATCGGTTAATACTAATTCTGAAGATAAATCAGCATCAACAGCTATAAGCACACCTCCCCCACGACGAGGGATGCGATCATTTCTAAAGATGGAGAATTTATTTGATAAGATTTCAGTGTTAAGAATGTCGGGCCTTAACCATATTTCGGAAAAGGCAACGACATGAAAAGGAAAATCAAAGCTATCTAGGTAAAGAGTACTAAGTTTACTACAAAGACCTCTTACATTCTGATAGGCAAGTGAGAGGGAGGATGTTAGTTTTTTTATACCCTCTGAGGGGTATATTGGGTTTGTCAGAAGTATGTAACAGGCAGAAGGAGGCGTTTCCGACCCCATAAAGTATATATATTCTTGATCAGCATCAACAGCCGAGTCGATATAGCCATGTCCGTCTGTGACGGTGTAAAAATACAAAAACAAAACAGCAGTGTTGACAAAGCAAAACACAATTATCATCCATTTTGCTTTACTGCAAATTGTTGTTGCACTCAAACACAAAATTAGCAAAAATAAAGAATTTTACGTTAGAACTTAGTGTTTCAACAAACCGAATGTTTTACACAAAGTCACAAACAAAATTAAACAAAAATTTGTAAAAAAATATGATATTAACGAGGAAAATAATTGAAAATACGAAGCGCAAAGAAAAACACGTCCGTCAGCGAATGCGAATGCGAAGTTAACATGATGTGTATGTGTATGTGTTTTTTTTGAGTTGAGCGAAACGACCGCAAGTGAAGATCACGTGCTCTGCGTCTGCTGCGGCATTACCGCATCATCTGCAGTATGGTGAGTTGTCGTGGCCGAACCTGAATAGGTAATGTCTTAGGCATCCGTGCCCGCTAATCAGCTGCGTAGAATAGAAATTAACTGTACCGTGCGGCCTGTTAATCCAGCGACCTATGCTTGGAATTAGTCGGTGGGTCCATCATCCATTTCCATAGGAGTCCCAACGTCTCTGCCATTCTAAAAGACTCTCTTCTCTTGCCCGTATCCTTGCTGTTTTCTTGTCGACGCCCATGCGGCTGGCTTCTGCGACAGCTTTCTCTTCCGCAACTAAGAGGTCGATTGGAATTAGACCTGCAATGACCAATGCTGCGTCATCTGAAACTGTGCGGAAACCACAGCAGGCCCGAAGTGCACATAGTCGATGTATTGCCTTGATGCCTCTGGCGTAGCTCGGCACTTTGATGGCATCCGCCCAAATTGCAGCCGCGTAGAGAATTATTGAGCGAACAACGCTAGTCAGCAGCAGTCTTCGCTCCTGCTTTGGCCCACGAGTGTTTGGCATGATCCGAAATAATGCGCTGCTTGTATTTGCTGCTTTTTCCTGCACGTATCGAAGATGCTCCCGAAAACAGAGCCTGGTGTCAATCATGACCTCGAGATAGCGTATGGCTCGTTTTGATGCTATCGATTCCGTTCCAACTTGAATGTGTGCCGTCTCCACAGAAGTCCTGGTGCTGACGAGTACTGCCTCCGTTTAATGGGCAGCCAGCTCAAGCCCTGCGGTCATAAGCCAGTCCTCGATGCAGGTAATGGCCGCATTTCAGGTGATCTCAACATTAACCAGGTGTTTACCCACCACCGTCAGTGCCACGACGTCAGCGTAGCCTGTAAGCTGGCATCCTTCTGGTAAGACGAGCCGAAGCACACCATCGTACACTACGTACCACAGCAAAGGTCCTATAACAGAACCTTGGGGTACGCCTGCCGAAACGATGTGAGTGCGGGGGCCAGACGCTGTACTGTATTCAATCCGCCTTCCGTCGAAGTAGCTCCTGATAACCGCATGAAGATCCCATTTCACGGAGTTAAACGCGTTCTTGATATCTAGGGTGACAATCAGGCAATATTCTTTATTTCCTCCTTTCCATCGAGAGCCTTCCGCTGCTTCTGCCGCTATCTTGACTACCCTGCCAATTGCGTCTACCGTGGACATTCCTTTCCTGAATCCAAATTGGTTGCTGGACAAGTTGCCAGCTTCTTCGATGGCTCTCTCCAACCTAGCGCCGATGATCCGTTCCAAGACTTTTCCCAGTGTGTCTATTAAACATATCGGGCGGTACGATGAGGGGTTGTCTGCAGGCTTTCCCGGTTTCGGTATGAGCACCAGGTGCTGAATCTTCCATTGTGATGGGAAGATACCTTCACGAAGACACTGCGTGAACACGTTAGCGATCATTTGCGGTCTGCAGGATATCGCTAATTTGACCGCTCTATTGGGGACACCGTCTGGGCCTGGTGCCTTGTTTGCTCCCATGCTTCGAGCTATAGAGATCACTTCAGTTGCCGTGACTGGGTCTATACCAGACTCGATTGTGATCATGCGGCTCACGCTTGTCCTATTAGGGGTCTTTTGTGGAAATAGAGTCTTCACGATGGCTTCAAGTTGTACCGGGTCAGTGGGCGTCACGGTTTTGTTGGCGTTCAGGCGTTTGACTACCAACCTATAGGCTCTTCCCCAAGCATCTTGGTCGGCAGAATCACAGAGCTGCAAGAAACACTCACGCTTGCTGGATGTGATAGCTTTCTTCAGCGCACGTCTGGCAAGGCGATAAGCCTGGTGCAGTTCTGGCCAGTTCTCTGTGTTTCTCCTCCTAGCTCTTGTATATTGCCGCCTCGAAGACAAGCAAATCCTTCTCGTGCTGGCAATCTCCTCGTTCCACCAATAAGTCGGAGCTTGGGGGCCCATGAACTACTTCTTTTTCCTCATGCTAGCGTCGCAACCGATCCGGACATGGTTTGAAAGCTGGGTAGCCATGTTTTGCGCCGAGCCTGTAGCCTCGAAGTTTCTCATTGTCTCCATGAAGTTAGGTATCCGCAGCGATCCTTCGTTGTAAGATTTCCTCTGAGTAGTCCGCTTCTGAAATGAGTTGGTGTGCTCACCAAAAGAGAGAATTATCGCCTCATGGTCACTTGCAGTGTAGTGATTGCACAGTCTCCATGTAGCTGTAGTTGAGATTGAACTAGATACAAACGTTAAGTCGATTATTGATCCAGCGCCTCCGCGATTGAATGTGTTCGCATTGCCACGATTTAGCAGAACAACATCTAATGATGCAAATGCCTCGAGGATGATCCGTCCCTTTGCAATGGCATCTGAGCTGCTCCCTCTAGAGATATCGCTTCCCCACTCCTGAGCCCATGCATAAAAGTCGCCTGCTATCACAGATGGTTTGTGTTCTCTGGCATCTCCTACCAGCTCATCCATAGCTGCCGCAAAGTTGTGTCTGCTCAGACTGGGCGGAAGGTAGCAGCTATATATCCAGATATTTCCAACTTTGGCCCTGACAAAGTGTCTTGATGCCTCACAGAATGATGACCGCAAAAGGGGGTAGCCACAAGACCATATAACAGCCTTTCCTGATTCAGACTGCACCCAACATCCGTAATCCTGTGTCCTGTATGGTTCACTGATAATTGCCATATTCATCTTGAGTTCCCGAACTGACTGTGTTAGCAGATCACTAGCAGCTTCACAATGGTTTAGATTGATTTGGTAGAATCTAAACATTTCTGTGGTTTTTTGGTTTCTCCATGGTTTTCAAGGACATTGGACACCTTCGGCTACCTGCTATGTGGTTAGATTGCTTCCCACTTCCAACGCAGTGAAAGCATTTGGCCTCATTGCGGCAGTCACTAATTTTGTGTCCGTTGCAACCACAGCGGAAACACAAGCCGCTCCTATCCACTTTGCTGGTACACTTTCCTGCTATGTAGCCCGTTTCCTAGCACTTGTAGCATTTTACTGGTACGTTGCGCTCCCTGATCCGGCAGATTGACCAGGCGACTCGTATTTTTCCAGCTGTAAGGAGTTTCTTTGCTAGCGTTGACGGTACGCTGACGATCGCGCGCTGTGTGCCACCAAAAACAGGGTGCAGGCTTTTTATGGCGTCTGCTGCAAGTGTTACGCCTATTTGTTCGCTGCATGCATTTCTGACATCATCAGCTGTAGCCATTTCATCCAGATCAAGTACCTTCAACCGAGTCATCTGTGTGAGTGCTCGCGCTTCAACTTTATCTTTTAGAACTGCCTCGATGTTTTTCTGTATGCGCTGAGTTGTTTTCTGCGTGGACTCTTTCAGCTCTAGCAACAGCGAACCTTTGGCTGTGTTCTTAACTCTGCGTACATTTTCTCCAATGCTGTTTAGCTGCACATTTCTATTGCGGGTGACCAAGTTGAGGATTTCGGCACACGTCATCGTCCCCTTGGGCTCAATAATAATGGCATCAGGACGCTGTTTCGATTGTCTAGCACTCGTCTTCCTCTGAACTTTCACCCAATCTCCAGTTTTGGGTGCGCTTACATCCGTCCTCTGCACTACAAGCTGGCGCTGCGCGTGTAGAGTGGTTGATGGACCGCTGGCTCTTTTTTTCCGTTTTGGGGAATTTTTAATGCGCGTTTCGTCGTATTGGGGCGACCATTGGCATTCAGATGTTCTCTGCTCTGCTTTCTGTTCAGAGTTCTGCACCGTTCTTAGATTCTGCTAACATCTCTCATTAAATATGTATAGAGCAGACTTCTGTAGGCTGCACACTCTTTGCGCAAGTTCCTTCATGTCCTTGTTAAGGTATCTCGCGTATTGCAGCGTGTTGGACAACTCAGACGATTTTTCAACGAGCGTCGTAAGTATTGCTCGTAGATCATCCGTTCCGTTTCCTTCTTGGGTGGCAATCTCCACAGTAACCCCACTAAAATCAAATGGATTGATTGGAGCTGCTGCTGGTGCTGACACTGTCCTCGTAATCTCGGCCGCTTCTTGCGCTGGCGGCTTCAGATTGAACCGGGCTTCGGTTCCATTCACAGCGCTCACATTATTAGCCACTAAAGGCTGATTCGCCCATATCGCTCGGGGCGTTTGCCATTGCTGCGGGGGGGAATGTTGGAGCGACGACCATGGTGCAAAAATCACATTTTCGTTCGCCTCCATAACCCCAGTGCGCAGTTCAAATTCAAATTCGAATTTGGCGCGCAGCTATAACCGCTTCGTGTATGTGTATGTGTATGTTGTTTTTTTTTTTTTTCCATGGATGCGCCATGGGGGATGTGAATCTATCTCTAAGATACTGATGGTCCGTACCACCAGCATGCACGATTTACCGACAACGTCGATACCTGCGTACTAAACACACCCTCACACACACTATCACCTCACTCCCCGCGGGATCACCGCAAAGTATTACTTCGCGGGGAGGGGCTGCCTACTTTAGGCATTTTCTCTTACGCGGCGCTCTTTTTCGCATCGTTTCAGATCGCTCTGGATGCCTGTAATGAGCTGACTCGCGTTCCTCCAGTTCTCCTCCGATTGCAGCATGAATGCAATTAGGTTGTTCGGTGATGGGGCGACAACCGTTAGGGCTCTGTACCGCGGACAGTGGTAGAGCACATGCTCCGGATCCTCGCTCGAATTGGGGCAATTCGGGCACTCCGGTCTATCCTCATGCTTGAACCTGTACAGGTACTTACGGTATCCTCCGTGACCAGTTGGGAACTGGGTTAGATGAAAGTTAACCTCACCTCTACTCCTTTCCAACCATTCCTTCACATTTGGAATAAGCCGGTGCGTCCATCGTCCATTGGTGGTCGCGTCCCACCTAGCTTGCCATGTAGCTAGAGATGCCTGTCTCTCCGACCTCCTTATCGCATCCACAGGTATACCGCTTCCAAGCTCAGCGCGTGCTTCGTAAATATCCCGCATCTCTGTTGCCATGATGTCCACAGGTATCATACCCGCTAGTACCAGGGCTGCGTCATACGACACAGTCCTGAACCCTGATATTACTCGTAGAGCAATGAGTCTGTAGGGTGCTGCAAGTTTTCTCCGGAGACTCATGTTGCCGTGTAAGGCTTTAGCCTAGATCGGCGCAGCGTAGAGAAGGACGGACGCAGCTACTCTTGCCAGGAGCAGCCGCCTTCCGACCTTCGGACCACCGATGTTCGGCAGCATCCTCGATAACGTACTCGATATGGGGGCGGAAACTCAGACGATTATCCAACAAGACACCCAGGTACTTAATGGACTCAGATGACCTGATCGTCGTGTTCCCCACCTGAACGCTCATATACTCCACCTTTTTCCTGCTAGTTATGAGCACCGCCTCCGTTTTATGGCCCGCCAGGTCGAGTCCAGCCTTGTCCATCCACCGAGCGATGACTTGTATAGCCGCATTGGCGGCCGCCTCCACTGCACCAACTTCCTTAGCCACCACGACTAATGCTAGATCATCAGCAAAACCAATGAGACTGCAGCCATCTGGTAGTCGGAGTCTGAGCACATCATCGTACATTATATTCCACAGGAGGGGGCCAAGGACCGACCCTTGTGGAACACCGGCTGTCACCTTGTAGCGCTTTGGGCCCTCTTCTGTCTCATACTCCAGCACCCTTTCTGACAGATAATTGGATATTATCCGGAGAAGATAGGGTGGGATTCCGATCCGAAGCAGCGCACGCCTGATTCGCGACCAGCTCGCCGAGTTGAATGCATTTCTAATGTCCAGAGTCACCACCGCACAGTATTCCTTGTTACCCAATCTCCAGCGGGTTCCCTGGATGGCCTTCGTCGCCTGGATCGCGTCCACCGTTGACCTCGCCTTGCGGAATCCATACTGAGAAGCTGACATTGCGCTGTTCTCCTCGACTACAAGCAGGAGCTGGTTGTAAAGGATACGTTCCAGTATCTTGCCAACCGTGTCTAGCAGAGATATTGGCCGATATCCGGACGGCTCCTCAACGGGCTTGTTCCCTTTTGGCAGGAGTATGAGCCGCTGCAATTTCCATCTCGTAAGAAACGCGCCTTCCTGAAGGCAGTTGTTGAACATGTGAACAAATACCTCCGATCTTGTGGCTACTGCGAGCTTCAGGGCTTTGTTGGGTATGCCGTCCGGTCCTGGTGCTCTCCTGTCGCCGACATGCTTAGTGGCTGCTGTGATCTCAAAGACAGAGATCGGCTGCCAAGGCGGAATCCGTTGCATGGAGGGTACCTGGTTCGGGTCCGGGTGCCGTGAGAAGAGCGCCTCCACGATTCTGAGGAGCAGGATGGGGCATGTCACTCTCAGCGAGTTCTGGTCTCTAATCTTTTTCGTGACGACCTTGTAGGCTGTCCCCCCATGGATTTATGTCAGCCTCCTCGCAGATCTGCTTGAAAGAGTCGGACTTACTCCTTTTTATGGCCTGCTTCAGCGTCCTGGACCTCAGACAAGCTTTCCTCAGCTGGGCTATCGTGTCATTCCACCAGTAGCAAGGTGAGCCGCGTCTACTAGGCTTTCTCCTGGGCATGGAAGAGTCGCAAGCCGCGTTCAGACTCTCCGATAGCTGCTGCGCCATCTCATCTACCGATCTTCCGGTCGGGCTCCAGTTTGAATGGTTAAGGACATACGCGAATGTGTCCACGTCCAAGAATCTGTCCTTCCACTTTGGTCCAGCTGCAGTGACTCGCTGCTGAATTCGCCTTCCTCCATAGAGTTCAAAATGGATCGCTTGGTGATCGCTGTAAGTGAACTCGTCGCTGACTTTCCAACTCACGTTCCTACACAGCGAGCTGCTTAGAAAGGTGAGATCTATAATGGATCCTCGGCCAGCCTTCCAGTAGGTCAGCTGCTTTCCATCATTTGCCAGTCCGACGTCTAACGACGAGAAATGCTCCAGCAAGGCTGCTCCTCTGGCGGTAGTTTCCTTGCTGCCCCATTCCACAGCCCATGCGTTGAAATCTCCCGCTATTACCAGGGGAGCTCTGCCACGCGAGTCATCTGTGATGTCCAACAGCAGTCTTTCGAAACGCACTAGGTCCCAGCTCGGCGGAGCGTAGCAGCTATAAAATGTCACCCCTCTAAGCTTCGCTCTGACGAAGCCATCGTTAGACGCATTGACTTCTTTGGGGGGAGTGTATACTGCCCATATGGCTGCCTTTTTACACCTGCTGGATACCCAACCGCTTCCTGGAATCGGCTTGTATGGCTCGCATATCAGGACGACATTTGGACTCCTCTCTCTCACAGCCTGCATCAGAAGGGACTGTGCAGCCTCGCAATGGTTAAGGTTCAGCTGGGTGCACCTCATGCTGACCGTTTGGTGAGCGCGCTCCTAAACAGGAGGCATCTACCACTACCAGCGATATGCTTCCAGTCCGTACTTGTGTCCTTGCAGAACATACATTGTGGCTCCTCCTTGCAGTCCTTTGCAATGTGGTCAGCCTTCCCGCATCTGCAGTACAGCTTGGATCTGTCGACCTCGTTTCTGCACTGTCTTGCAACGTGACCAAACTCGAGGCAACGGAAGCACTTTGTGACGGTGACCCGCTCGCGTAGTCTGCACCTGACCCAGTCAACCTTTAGCAGCCCAGCTGATAGCGTCTTGCGAGCGTTTTCAGCTGCCATTCTGATTGAGGCAGTCTGGGTTCCTCCATAACCTTTGCGCAGGTTTATGTCATCCGGCACGACATCCGACAGCCCCAGTTGGCTATGCAGCGCATTTTGTACGTCCTCCTTGCTTGTTACTTCGTCCAAGTCCTTGCACTCTATCGTGACCCTGTGGGACAGGGAGCGCACCTCCGCAGCTTCTCCAAGCGTGTCGCCAATGAGGGCATTAAAGGCGGGTCCTCCGGATTCTTGTCACCGCATCTCCAATACCTTTCAGTTTCTCCTCGACCTTGACCTTTTGCAGAATCTGTGCATAGGTCACTTCACCCACTGACTTGATAATTATAGCGTCAGCCCAGTGGCGCTGGGCTGAATGTGGTCGGTCGAAATAATGCATTACGTACTAGCCACAATGTAATGCATTACCTATGAGATTTTTTTTCAGCGCATTTGTAATGGGCAAAACAAAAACGAATTCTCGCATGAAAGCACCGAGCTGTTATTGACTTTGTTTTGTATGCCCCTTCCCCTCTACTCATGAAACGATTTTCGTCATTCGTTTTTTGCACATTTCGTTTTGTGCGTGGCACGCGTTCTTTCGTTTGTTTTTTTGTCTATGCCTATTCCTTTTGTGTGTACAGTGTGTAAATACTAATGCATAATTGCATCTGTGTGATGATTTTCGAATTCGTTACACACGCGGCGCGCGTCACTTTTGTGCAATTTTTGTGTTGTGTGGACGGAAATAATTCAGGAAAGTTTTTCGCAGTATTTAATAAATTAATAAGCAATTATTGTACCTACATAAGGATACACATATATTGCAATTTTGTTTAGTTATTTGACGGTGGCAATTATTTTACGCGCTAAAGTTTATGTGCACGTGCAAGGCTGGCCAAAATCCTCTAACTGAACCCTCCAAGAGGGTGCCGGCTGGGCAATGGACATTGCATCGTCCCGGAAGACCGGACGATTCAATGTCACCTGCCCTTCGAGGCGATGCAGTGTCTAGCTAAGGCTGGGTCCAGAGTCCTATCATGCTGCGGCATGATAGGGGTACTGAACCTGAGCCATGGTTATGAGGTAAGCCTGACGGTAGGCATAAAACGTTAGGGGTGGCTACCTGAATAAATGAGCCGGGGTTTTCGGAGTTGTCCTTAGGGATGAACAATGGAAGTAGACAAGGAGAAAAAAGTTACGGTGCAGGGGGTGGATACTCCAGTACCGGGGTGCAGGGGTGCTAGCACAGGCCCCGTAGCGTCGTCATTCGGTGACTGTGACAGTGGGGTGGTGGGCCACTTGGCCACCCCATTGCAGAAAACTACAAGTGAAGGTCTGCCTCGAAGACAGGACGGTGTGGATTTGGAACCAGGGGTCACAGAAACAGAATTCGTGTTCACCGGTCCATCCATGACGGAACAAGAGCTGGCGAAAGCACTGGCTCGTATGCCGTTGGAAGATGGATCGGAGGACACGGAGGCTGCGGAAGTGACCGAGGCTCCAACCATACCTGAAGGTGTCGTCGCAGATACAGGCGCAACTGAGCACAAGCGCAAGAAGTGGAAGGGGTACAAAAGTTCTCTCAAGTTCCTAAAGGGGCTTGAAGCTCGCGACCCTAGCTCACTGACTGCGAACGAGCGAAAGTTGCGCAAAAAGCATGAGCAATCGGTGAAGAGATTCGAGAGATTTGCCAAACTTGACAATACTCTAACCTCCTCGCAAAATGCAAGAGTGCTGAAAGAACAGGAGAACCGGAAGGCGACCGCTTCCACTTCGAGCGGGGGGGCCACCCCTACCCCCTCGAAGATGGTGGTAACGTCGGAAGGGAAACCTGTTGATCAAGTGGAGCCACCCGCGGGACTGAAGAAAACAGCCGCACCAGCCAAGCTTTCCCAAAAAGAATGAACGGCTGCGCAAAAGGGTAGCATCTACAGCTCCAAAAGACAGAGGTCAGACGACTCTGCGAAGGCTTCGGAGAGCAAGAGGCTGTGCCCGGAAGGGATTCTGGCAGGCCTCAGCTCGAAGCCCGAACTCCAGGCAGTCATAATAGACAGAAACCACCCGGAAGGGAAACTCTCTCCTGAAAAATGGCTAGTCCTGGAAAAATCGATAAACAAGGCACTGTTTGATGCAATGACCCGGCCAGTGAATCCGTTCACTGCCGAGTTCGACGGCGTCAAGTGGTATAAGGGCGCCCAGGTTGTGGCCTGTGCCAATAAGGAATCTTTGGATTTCCTTAGGGACATGGTCCTCAACATCGGGGAACCTTGGCCTGGTGCAAAAATTGATGTCGTCCCCACAGACCAGGTTCCGGAACGCACCATAATCAAGGTTGGGATTCCACCTCCAATTATGGAGGATCAATTCACCCTTGGTATGTTACAGCGCCAGAATGTGGACTGTGCGTCTGAAGACTGGGCGATAACAAGAGGGCTGGCACGCGACAAGGGAAACGGCAAGGATCTCTGGATCAGTATTGGTCAGGAATCCAAACGCCACATCCTCCGGAAGCAGTGCCGGCTAAAGATGGGACTAGGGTGCGTCAGAGCTTTCGTTCCCGGGGGAGGAGGGGAGAAGGATGTTAGGTCAACCGAACAGACTCCAAGTAGTGCAGATTAATCTGCATCACTCGAGAGTCCCCTCGGTTGACCTACTGCGGTTTATGGACAAGGAGAGGGTTGATGTGGCACTCATCCAGGAGCCCTGGATCGTAGGTGATAGGGTTCGTGGACTGAATGCTCGCGGATATCACCTCCTTGTCCCACAAACTGTGGGTAAGTCAAGAACCTGTATCGTGGTAAGAGCTGGACTTAACGTTCTCTTCTCTTCTCGTTACAGCAGCAGCGACTTGACGGTAGCACTATGCGAAAGGAGGAACGGGGCTAACCTTTACCTGGCCTCAGCATACCTACCGTATGAAGAGGAAGAACCGCCCTCGGATAATATCAAGGCCCTCATTCAACATGCGATGAAGGAAGGCACCGATGTGGTCCTGGGCTGCGATGCAAACGCTCACCACACTCTGTGGGGAAGCACAGGCATCAACAAACGAGGAGAGTCTCTATTGGAATTCGTACTGTTCTCGAGTCTTGTAGTGTGCAATCGGGGTGATCACCTCACTTTCCGCAACAAGAGTCGAGCTGAGGTTATCGACATAACCTTAGCGACCAATAGTGACTCCCTCACCATAGACAACTGGCATGTATCCGATGAGTGCTCCTTCTCGGATCACTACAGGATACTCTTTGAGATCAGGTGGCCCCAAGATAAGGCACCACCTTTCAGAAATGCCAGACGAACGGATTGGGACAAATTCTCAAGACATGCTAAGGAGTTCTTGCTCAACCACCCAGTGGGACAGCTACGACACCCGGGCACGCTTGAGAAAGCAACCCAAACCGTTACGGATGGACTCTGTAAAGCCTTTCTCATATCCTGTCCCATCAGCCGAGTTCCAAAGTCTAGGCGACAAGCTTGGTGGACAACGGAACTGCGGCAGATACGGAAGGAAACGAGGAGACTTTTTAACAGGGCAAAAGACAGGAACACTGATAGCGATTGGACCGCCTACCGTCTGAGCTTCAATATGTTCAAAAAGATGTGTAGGAAGGCCAAGAGAGACTCTTGGGCAAAGTTCTGCGAGGATCTTGTCAGCACCACCGATGCATCAAGACTTCGAAGGATACTGGCAAAAGATCCAGCTAAGCCTGGCCTACTTTGCGACCAGGAAGGCAACTACGCCAAGAATAGCCAAGAGTCCCTTGATCTTCTCATGAAGGCTCATTTCCCAGGGTGTCTACAGGTCGAGGGTGAAGACCATGGTCTCATGCTCGACCAGATACCAACGGATTCGACCCTTATGAGTGATGAGACCATCATCAACAACATTATTAGCGATGAAAAAATAGCCTGGGCCATCAAATCGTTCAAACCCCACAAGTCGGCGGGACCGGACGGTATTAGACCAGCTATGCTTCAAGCCGCGTGCAATGATCTGCTGCCGTGGCTGACAAGAATCTTCAGAGGATGCATCCTTTCGGGGTATATCCCACGAAGCTGGAGAGAAGTGAGAGTGGCATTCATTCCCAAAGCTGGAAAGATAAACCACTGCTCACCCAAAGACTACAGACCCATCAGTCTATCATCGTTTTTACTGAAAACGCTAGAACAACTGTTGGATCTACACCTAAGAGAAAAACTTACTCCTCGGACTTTCAGTAGCTCTCAACACGCCTATCTCAAAGGTAGATCAGTTGAGACAGCGCTGCATGAGGTAGTGAGTGATATTGAAGTGGCCCTCGAGAGAAAAGAGTTTACGTTGGCGGCATTCCTCGATATCGAGGGTGCCTTTAACAACGTACGGATAGAGTCTATAACGGCTGCATTGGTCAACATAGGCTCGCACCCGTTGATCACCCGATGGCTAAGCAACATGCTTAGCTGCAGGATGATCAATTCTCACCTCGGCGTGGCCACAATTAGGAGAAAAGCGACGAGAGGTACACCCCAAGGGGGAGTCATATCCCCCTTGCTGTGGAACCTAGTACTGAACAGTCTGCTTTTCAAACTAAAAGATGAAGGATGCAGAGTGACAGCATACGCGGATGACTTAGCTCTATTGGTTACGGGCAAATTCTTACCCACACTAAGCGAGCTTCTTCAGAACGCACTATGCCTAACCCTGCGGTGGGCAGGACAACATGGTCTGGGGGCAAACCCCAACAAGACTGAGGTTGTTCTCTTCACCAAAAGATACAAGATACAGAGCTTTAACCTTCCAATGCTTGGAGGAATACAGCTCAAGTTATCCAGGGAGGCAAAGTATTTGGGTGTAATACTCGATTCAAAGCTCTCCTGGAAGAGAAACTCAGAGGAAAGGATGAAAAAAGCACTCCAAGCCTTTTTCATCTGTAAAAAGACCTTTGGTAAAAGGTGGGGACTACAGCCATACATAATCCATTGGCTATACACGGCTGTAGTTAGACCCATCCTAACCTATGGAGCATTGGTCTGGTGGGAGGCGGCTCTAACCAAATCTCATCTAAGCAATCTTCATAGGGTGCAAAGGATGGCCTGCCTGGGCGTGACAGGATGCACACGATCCACTCCCCAGGCAGCCCTCGATGTTATACTCGATTTGAAACCGATCGACATTTTCCTCAAGTACACGGCAGTGAGGAGTGCAGTGAGATTACTCGAGCTAGGACTCCTCAAGCCTAGTGCCACAGGACACGGCAGTATTCTGAACTCTTTCGGAGCAACTGTTATGCCGGGGGAAAGTGATCGATGCGAGGAAGAATACAAATGGGATGACGTTTTCAACACAGTCATTCCCGATAGGAAAGATTGGCAGCTCGAAACTCCGATAAGGAGAAATGAACTATCAATCTACACAGATGGATCCAAGACAGATGAAGGTACGGGGGCTGGTGTCTACTCACAGGAACCACCCACACAGCTTTCATTCCGTCTCCCGGACTGGTGCAGCGTGTTTCAGGCAGAAATCTACGCTGTCTGGCAGTCGGCGAAACTAATATCCACCTTGAGAGATGTCCCAAGGAACATATCTGTTTATGTCGACAGCCAGGCAGCAATCAAGGCTCTGTCCTCCAACACAACCAGAAGTAAGCTTGTTCGCAACACCGCCGGGGCGCTAAACCAACTCCATCAGCACTCTGTCAGGCTCGTTTGGGTGCCAGGTCACTCTGGTGTGACAGGCAACGAAATGGCCGACGAGTGCGCTAGAGAAGGATCGGCGCTACCGGCTAATTGTGCAATAAGCGATATACCCAGACCCTTTCAGCACATCCTCTCACAACTAGAGGGCAGTGCCAGAATTATGGCTAATACACGCTGGACGGCCTCTCTGGGCTGTCTGGTATCGAATGCGCTATGGCCATCCTATAACCAGAAGCGAACATCTCAACTCCTACACTTTAACAAGGGTAGGATAAGGATGCTGACAGGAGTCCTCACGGGACATTGCCCCATTGGCCGTATGGCCCATAGGTACGGTGTACTGTCGCAGGACTTCTGTCGTAGCTGCTGCGATGAGGATGAGGAAGAAAGCATCCAACACCTCTTGTGCTGCTGTCCTGCACTAAGTAGAAGGAGATCCCGATTCCTAGGGGCACCCTTCTACGAAGACCTGGACAGCCTCGCAAATACGCGACTAGAGGATCTGGTGCTCTTCCTTGATTCCACAGGCTGGTTCCGGGTAACTGGGAATAGCCACTGGAATTAAAGACACGTCGTTTTCATCCCCGTTATATCCCAACAAACGCCCCACCCAGCACCTATATTCCCCCCATCCCTAATCTATACCAACAGCTGACGGACATCACAATGGGCCCCATGGCCTCCGAGTGTACTCGGCCATTGGCTGAGCGGTCCGTATTACCTAACCTAACCTAACCTTATGTGCACGTGCAATATACACACATACATATGTAAATACATAAACATTAAAAGACTTGCAATCAAGCCAATTTCAGCATTTATATAATAATAAATAGTAATTTAAGATATAATTAATATATTATATTAATTAATTTATATTAATTATATTAATATATATATATATATATATATATATATAATAACAACATATTCAGTGTGCATAAAAGTAAATTTTAAAGTATATATTTCGATTAGTGTTGATTTATTATGCCTTTTGAAAGAGGATTAAGTGTTCGCAACTTGCGCCGGCTTGTTGCTAGGGAAATTGCGGAAGGCAATGAGTTAGTGGATGAGGTTAGTTCCACCAATGCCCCTGCCATGGACATTTTGGAAGACATTGACATGGTCATGCCGGAAGATAACGGCCAACAAGGAACTTTTAAAAGTGAAAGTTCTGATTTAACAGACCAACTTAGAGATTGGTATATTAAATTCAGTCCAGCTAGAAGCTGTGTTCGTGAGCTATTAAAAATTCTGGTTGGTGCCGGTATCGATGTTCCTGGCTCTGTAGAATGTTTAGTGAACCATCGGGAGAAAACTGTTTTAAGGACAGTAGCTCCGGGAAACTATCTACATCTAGGCATCGAGAACTATGTTCAAGCCAATAGGGACATTTTTGAACAATACCAAAATCTGGAAATGGATGTTGGTATTGATGGCCTGCCACTTTTCAAAAGTTCCCGCATGGGTCTTTGGCCAATATTAGGCCATTTCCCAAATGTTGAAAATAGTGAAGTGTTCATGATTGGAACATTTGTCGGAAAGCAGAAGCCCGCTAATCCAAATGTATATTTATACGACTTTGTTCAGGAGTTGCAGCGCATAGAGCAAGACGGAATTAAGGTTGGTATGACTGACCTAAAACTTAAATGCAAGTCATTTATATGCGACGCCCCCGCTAAATCCTTTATATGTGGTTTGAAAGGTCATTCATCCTTTAATGGATGCATGAAATGCACTCAGTTAGGTACTCGAATAGGAAATTTTACAGCATATTCCACAAGCAGAGGCATTAAAATATCTGATAGTGACTACACGTCAAGGAAATATGTCGATCATCACCAAAACTATTTCCTTTCGAACGAAATGGTTTTAGAGAAAATAGGTATTGGTATGATTACACAATTTCCTTTAGATGCAATGCATCTAATAGACTTAGGAGTTACAAAAAAAATTTTAAAATTTATATACAATAATTCAATAAAAGACTGCAAATTTACAAATGAGCATAAATTAGAAATTAATAGACGCAGCCTTTCAATTGCAGCTTTTATTCCGTCTGAGTTCCACAGAAAGCCCCGAAGTCTTGAGGAATTAAGTATGTGGAAAGCCACTGAGTTTAGGCTATTTATTTTATATACTTCAATAGTTCTTCTTAAAGATTTAGTTCCGGAAGACTATTATTATAATTTACTTCTTCTGCACACTGGATACAGACTACTACTAACAAAATCTGATTATAACACTAACATAGATACAATCCAACAAATTTTTGAATACTTTGTGAGCACTTTTGCTCTAAAATATGGGAATCAAAATGTTTCTTTCAATGTTCATAATTTGTTACATATCTGTGAGTCCGTCCAAGAAATGGGATATGTGCAAGATTTAACTACATATAAATTTGAAAATTATATGCAAAAGTTAAAAAAATCTATTAAGTGTCCAACTAACATTCCGCAGCAAATATTTAATAAATATTCCTTTCAAAAATGTAAAACTTCAAATTTCAACACATCATTCCATAGGAATAAAAAAGGTGAAATAACCAAATGGGTTTGTAAAACTTTCACTCTTTCTACCATATCTCCCAATAACTATTGCTGCATCCCACCTTGCCATCCGGCCACTGTAGTACAATTCGTAGAAATTAATGATGAAAAGTTCGCTCAATGTAGACGCTTTGAGGATCCTCAGCCGTTTTACATAGAGCCCATTAATTCAAAAACAATAGGTCTTGTCAAAACGACAGCAAAAATGCTAGAGGATGAACTTGTACCTCTTTGCAAAATTAGTTATAAATACATTTGCTTTCCATATAACGAAAATTTTGTTTTTATGCCTATTTTACATTCTCAGACATACGTATTATTTGCTAATTAATTTTTATTTTAGTTATGTTTAAGAAACAGTTTTTGGCCAGCTCTTCCGAGTTCCAAGGAGAGAACTCCAATATGGAACGCATTGCAAAGCTGGAGGATGATGTCAAAGACGTGAAAATCGTGTTAACAAACATTGAGAAGCGTCAACTGGAAATGTTGACAATTCTCAAAAAGTTTACCAATGAAGACATGCCTCCAGCTGTGAATGTCTTTCCTATAACAAAAATGGAAGACTTGGCAAAGGTGGACAAACTGGTCAATGCTGATAAGAACAATTATGTAAGTACCCAATGTCTTTAATTTAATATAATTAAATTTAACGATACTTTCTTTAATTTAAACAGGTTCGAATTTTACAAAATGTTGCAAAAGGCAATATTTTTAAGAATTTTGATTGCGTGGTTGGGAAAAACATCATCCCTAACCTTAATTACGACGGCCTAAATGGTAAAGAACCATTTAAGCAGTACAAATCTTTGAACGATGCTCTGTCTGGTATGTATAAATCATATTAATTTTATTTTCAATGATAAAAATTAAATCATTATTTTTTAATTAACAGATGCTATAAAGACTGAAGGCAGGACCAATAAGAGCTACGTCACAACAATAAGGAACTGCTTTCGGGTTCAAAAGGGGCGGCTGGCGAAGCAAAAATTCGACAATAAGACAAAACCTAATACTACAAATAGTGATGAAAATATTTTAATGAATAGCAATGTAAATATTGACATTATCGATGTAAATATGGATGATTTAAATATAGTTTATGAAAATATGTAAATATAAATATAATTTTACATTATGTATATTTAAATCATCCATATTTACATCATGAATGTCAATATTTTATATATAAAAAATTAAAAAAAAATTAACAATAATGTTTTGTTATTTTTATTTTGAATAAAAATTTTAATTTTTAATCAAAAAACCAATACATTACGTTGCGTTTCTTTATTTTATTTTATAACCCATTATTTATGTAATTACTCTTCATGGAAGTAATCCATGTTGTATAGCAGAAAAATACGTTGCAGGTATATTAAGTTGTAATGCAAGCACATTACTGACCCATAAGCGATTTTAAAATTGTAATCTGCATTTTATTCTAGCTCGAGAATTTCTGCATTACACCCGAAAGAAACTTCGGCACCCCATTACTTTCTACATTACAAATTTCAATAATCTCATGTACTGTGCGGAAAAAGCGGCCATTCCTTAAGAAAGTAAGGCAGGTTGTATTGGGTTTTTGAATGCATACAGGAGAGAGGTAATGCATTAATAATGGACATAATAATGAGCATTTGCGCCACTGGGAGGTCGCACTTTCTTCCCGCTCGGTACCTTGGGCTTCCGCGCCTTCCTTTTTGGGCCAACTGTTTTCCACTGAGAAGGTACACTAGCAACTGGAGTTTCCTGTTCCCGGATGGGGGAATCTGCAATTGCTATAGTCGCTGCAGTCTGCACATCAGCCATACTCTTGGACCTCTTTGTGTTGGGAGTTCTTACCCCTGCGCCTTGCTTCCTTTTAGCCTCCACCACTGTGCGGAATATCGGTGAGGTCTGGCACGACTGGTGCGTCCTGATAGCCGACTTGGCTCTGTCGTCGTGCAGCTGAATAGCCACCAGCTCGTACAGGACTCTGATGCTCTCTGTCGAGTCGCGCATTGGCTGATGTATGCTTCGCCTTTTTCCATCCTCCAGCATCTCCACTAGACTTGCAATCTCTCGACCAAGATCGCGAAGAGCAGCACAACTCTGTGATTGCGACTCTGGCTTCTGATTCGTGCTAGCACGCGTCGTCGGGGGCACAACCGTTTTTTGAACGGGCGGTGATCTCGTCATTTTGCTCCTCGTAGCAAAAACTGCCGCCACGTCTGTCTCCTTCTCCTTCTCCATAATCGGGGGGTTTTTTAGTTCATTATTCATTCTAGTGGGTCCCAACTCCAAGTCGTTATCCTTGTCCGTTGTATAGTCGCGTTATAATCCCATGGTTATCTATGCAAGCAGGGAGGCCATGCAGGGGTTGACTCTCGCCTTCATGGGGTCGAGAGTTCAGAGCCGGATTCGCGTTAGTCAGGAATTACTCAACTGAGCCTATACGGCCAACTAAATGGCGACGAACAAAGAGCGTGCATTGGAGATTTGCCACAATTTTAGCGGGACGGGGGCGGCAACAGCATTAACCTAGCAGCCATTTCAGCTAGATTTCACTCCGCCTACTGAAGTGCTAGAATACTGCTGCCGTCAGCACCGATGTCGTCAAAACCAAATAGGGGGTCCAGTGTCCAATCCTAAGACCTTACAGGTCTCGGCCTTAGGCCATTGCCATGTTAATGACGATCAGAGTCCTTCCGCCTCAAGGGCCCCTCTCCGAGTCGAAACATCTCCGTGTCTCATTAGTCGCCTCGTACGAGGCGTGTATGTGTATGTGTATGTGTTTGTGTATGTGTATGTATATGTGTTTTTTTTTTTATTATTTCCAATTTAGCAACGAGTAATATTAAAAGTCATTAACAAAATAAAAAAAAAAACTTAAGCTTAGAGAGTATACATGTAGCATGTGTTCCGTGAAGATCATTTATCAAAACGCACGCACGTAGATTTAATATAAAAGTTTACTTAAATTATATGTTTAGGTTAATGATTAAGTTTCTTCATTTCACATTTTAATTCTTTCGTTGTACATTTAACGTTTTCTCTTAATATATTTTAAGCAGGCGAGCGCACACAACTTCGCTTTTTCACGACTCACATTCTACTGTCGATTTAACTCTCTTGCTCTGTCTTATTTCGATATACTCGATACACTCGATATACTCGATATATAATCTTATGGCTACAAATTATCAATAAACTCTTAGGGCTACAAACTATCATAATATTCTAAGGGCTACAAACTATCATTCCTACATTCGGCCATCCGACAGGTCATTCGACTCGAATGAAGAACTCCAGTGTTTCATAAACTCGGCTACAGTGTTTGTTTTATTTGGTCCTTCATCATCGCCTACCTTTTCTACCATATATCGTCCGTGTCTAAGCTTACGAGTTATCTTATATGGACCAAAAAAATTCTTTTTTAATTTAAGTCCTGCTCCAAATTGTGTACGTTTTATCGCAACTAGATCATCTACTTCATATTCATTTTCTGGTTTCCTTGTCTTATTGTAAGTCTGACGATTTTCTTCTTGTATCTTTGCAATATTATTTTTAGCTTGTATACGTATTTCGTCTTTGTCGTTCTGTAGCTCAATAAGTGCTTCGTCCTCTAATAACATCTTTAATTCACTGTCATGTTTAAGTCTTATGTCCATTCCTGTTAATATCTTGAAGGGTGAAAACTTTGTGCTTCTAGAAGGTGACGCATTTATAAATTGTTGGACTCTGTTAACATTTTTGTACCATACTTGCGGATTTTCAGCACATAACTTGCTTAACATTGTGATAACAATTCTATTTATGCGTTCGACTTGCCCATTCCCACGAGGAACACCTGTGGCTATTAGTAAATGTTGAATACTCTCGGATTCACAATACTCTTTGAATAAATTCGATGTAAAAGCTGTCCCGCGGTCAGTTATCATTCGAATTGGATTTCCGAAAATTGCTGACTGTTTTTTGAGCCTATCAATAACTTCTTCTGCACCTGTACCTTTTGTAGGGTATAGCCAAACAAATTTTGAGAATTCATCTACCATCACCAAAATGTGATTGTACTGCTTCTTCGTAATCTCCATTGGGCCAATGTGGTCAAGATGGAACATCTTTAAAGGTTCATCTGATTTATCAATTGGATTAAGGAATCCTTCTTTCTTGCCATACTTTTGGTCACTAACAATGCATTCAACACATGATTTTATGATTGTTCCTGCTTTCTTTGTCAAATCCGGTATATAAAATTGCTTCTCTACTAATTCAGTTGTTTTCTTAGTACCAAAATGTCCTTGACGGTGGGACATTCTAATAACTTCTCCTTCCATTTCTTGAGGAATAACTATTAGCTCTCGAATTGGGTCTTTATACAAGATGTCTTGCCTCATATAAAAATCCTTGTATGCTCCTGATTCCAATGCTTTGCAAATAGCATTCACCCACTCGTCTTCTCGCTGTGCCTGTTTGATGCGATATTTTAATGAGTCTTGTAATAATAAACAGTGGACTCTACTTAACGCGTCAACGTGTCTCATCTTTGTTCCTGATCTGTGTTCGATTTCGTATTCAAAGTCTTGAAGGAATATAGCCCATCTTGCTACTCTGGTCGGTACGTCTTTCTTTTTAATTGTCATAGCAAACGCATTGCAATCTGTCACTATTTTGAATTTCTTTCCAAGTAAATAAACTCTCCACTTCTTTAAAGCTTGAACGATTGAAAGAACTTCCAGTTCATATGACGAATACTTTTCTTCAGCTGCCGTTGTTTTGCGACTCATGTATTCAACTGGGTGGTAGGATTGGTCGACAGAATCTTTCTGTTTGTCAACTTTATCTTGTTCTGCTAGTGGTAGTCGTCTTGGTCTTTGGTAAATCGGAGCTTCATCCGTCAGAATAATCTTCATCTCCACTGGGCTACTCTCTGGCTTCACCCACTTATAGGATTTCAGTGCTTTCTGAAATGTAAGTTTTTAATCCTCATCGAGATGCTGTATGTCCAGCTCTGTTTCTTCTTCGATATTCGTAGTCAATAGTTGACTGAAATTTTCCTGCAGTTCTTGAATTTTTGTTTTAGAATGTACATTTTTACCTTCTTTCTCTTGGTCATTTCTTTTAACGTCATTTTGGTCTTTATTGCAATTTGAAAAATTCGTCATGGCATGAAAAGTAACGCCACTAGAACTTAGAGTCACATTTAAGAAATCAAGGACATCGTTTCCTATAATTCCATCAAACAAGGTATCTTCTTCACGAACTACGTGAAAACACATTTCGATTGGAATGAAGTCCAACTCAGTGTTTATTTTAAAAGAACCCAGTGTCTTGATCTGCTTTCCACCAATTCCAATTAGCACTTTAAAATCTTGCGTCAGTGGGGTAAGATTTAAATTTTTGTAAACTCTGTTGCTAATTGTGCATATGTCACTACCTGTATCAAATAAAGCTGATATGACACATTCGCCTATCTTTACATTCTTGAATGCCCTATTCAAAGTGTTTTGTGACAACTGCTGCAAATTAGAGGCTTCCTTTTTAACCTCTACTTGACCACCTTTTACCTCGCATTGATTTGCTTTATGACCGAATCCATTGCATTTAAAACATTTAATATTTTGGTGGCAATTTCTAGCCATATGGTTTTTCCCTCCGCATTTAAAACAGTGTATGTCGCCCTTGCCCTTCTTGTTATCATCTTTTTTGTTATCTGTTTCTTCTGACTTCACTTTCGCTTTTGAATCTTTTGGCAAAGCTATCTTTTCATAAACTTTCAGCTTTTCGCGTAAGTCTCGCAAAATTGTCGCTTGATACAAAATATTTTTATTCAATTTTGAATCTGGGATGCCTTCGATAATATAATCGATAACACTCTCATCATCAATTTTGCTTTTGTTTGCGAGACCTACCATTGTGTAGTAGTACTCAATATAACTTTCATTTGATTTTTTCTTTCTATTCTCAAGCAGTTCATGAACCTGTTTCGATGAAAGCTTGACGCAAAATTCATCTTTAAGTCCCTGTTTTAATGATTCCCAATCATTTAAACCGTCTTGACTATTTATAAACAATTTCGCAGCTCCCTTTAGCAACTGCCTGCTATAAATAAATTTTTGTAAATCATTCCAATTTACTCTAACTGCATTGCTTTCAAATTCTCTTAACCAATCGTCAATATCTGCACTGCTGCTGCCGTCAAATGTAGTCAAGGAGTCTTTAATGTCTTTTAAAGTAAACGTCGGGGTGTTGCTAGGATTCGCCATGATTTGTTGTGAATCTGAATTAGCTTCCTCTGAGTTGTCTTCGTCTATTTCTTCTGTTCTCGTGTCTTCGTATATTGAACTGTCGTTATTAATTCCTGTCGTATAGCTGAAGTAATTTAATAACCTTTCTTGTAAATGAGGTTTGATGCCACTCGTCGATAAACCCAATTCTGCCAACTTTGCTCTTAGCTCTGCTACTTTCAGTTGTGTGATTTCATCATGTTGCATCTTAAAGTAAAAATCTTATCTTAGTGTTAATAAAATTGATTACAATGATTCTCTTAAAAATAATTATCCGAACAATATTATTTTATACCGCTGCTTAACTCACTCGATACCTTCTGTTAGCGCTTTTTGTAAACGCCGTCACCTCTTTTAACGCTTCTCTGTAACGTCTTTGTTCGTCGATCTTGCCAACTTCCGATAACACTTCTCTGTAAGTGTTATGTCTCTGCAAGCTCTGACAGCCTGTTGTAACACTTCTCTGTAAACGTCTTTGCTGCCAATAGCACTTCTCTGTAAGCGCCTTTGCCTCTGTTAACGCTCTCTGTTAGCGTCGGTGTCGCTGTTAGTACTGACAGCCTCTGATAACGCTTTTCTGTAAGCGCTCTGCTAACTCTGTTCGCCGCTTCTCTGTAATCGTCGTACCTCTGCAAACTCTGACTGTCTCTGTAATGCTTCTCTGTAAGCACCGCTGACTCTGTTAACTCTGATCGCCGCTTCTCTGTAATTGTCGTTCCTCTGCAAACTCTGACTGTCTCTGCTTTTCTGCCAGCGCCGTGTCTCTCTGCTTTGTCCTCTTTGTCAAGGTCTTCTTTCTAGTCTTTGATGCGCTCGTCGTTTTATCGTGTATGCTGCGCCACTCACTTTTGTCGTCTTTGTTATGTCGCTCGCTTGTTCTTCCTTCTGCCACTGTACACGGTGCTCTTCTTTCGTCTGCTGCTGCCTCACACTGGTTGTACTGCTCTTACGCACTGATCGCCTGACGATGCTTGCTTAACGGATGGTGCCGTTTTGTCGCTTGCTTAACGGATGATGCCGTTTTTCGTCTGCTGGGTTGTAGCTTTGTGCCGCTGGCATGCTTATGTGCAAAAGACAATTTGATGATTGAATTTGCACGCATGTACATGAACTGCTTTTGCTGCACAAATGTAAAATGACACTGCACGCCAAATAAGCTTTCTGCTGCTGGTGTATAGCGTAATTTCACAAGAAAAACATCCCGGTTGAGCCCCCAAGTTGTAGCATGTGTTCCGTGAAGATCATTTATCAAAACGCACGCACGTAGATTTAATATAAAAGTTTATTTAAATTATATGTTTAGGTTAATGATTAAGTTTCTTCATTTCACATTTTAATTCTTTCGTTGTACATTTAACGTTTTCTCTTAATATATTTTAAGCAGGCGAGCGCACACAACTTCGCTTTTTCACGACTCACATTCTACTGTCGATTTAACTCTCTTGCTCTGTCTTATTTCGATATACTCGATACACTCGATATACTCGATATATAATCTTATGGCTACAAATTATCAATAAACTCTTAGGGCTATAAACTATCATAATATTCTAAGGGCTACAAACTATCATTCCTACATACATATAAATATAAATAGAAATAAAATAAAATAATACATAAATACATAAAAAAAGGTAGATATATGAGGAGTTGCATCCCTGCGGTACGGCCGTAAAGCAGTGCTTCGCAGAGACATAAGATTTCCTCCTATAGCGAGTCTCTACTTTGACGTTCGCTTCTGCGTAATTCCTTCATGGCAGCGGCAGCAAAAACGTTGAACGCTAACCATAACTCCTGGCTGCTGATCAGTGCATCCACGACGACGTGGATGCATCGCATCGACGTCCATGCGGCTGGCTTCTGCGACAGCTTTCTCTTCCGCAACTAAGAGGTCGATTGGAATTAGTTTTGCAATGACCAATGCTGCGTTATCTGAAACTGTACGGAAACCACTGCAGGCCCGAAGTGCACATAGTCGATGTATTGCCTTGATGCCTCTGGCGTAGCTCGGCACTTTGATGGCATCCGCCCAAATTGCAGCCGCGTAGAGAATTATTGAGCGAACATCGCTAGTCAGCAGCAGTCTTCGCTCCTGCTTTGGCCCACGAGTGTTTGGCATGATCCGAAATAATGCGCTGCTTGTATTTGCTGCTTTTTCCTGCACGTATCGAAGATGCTCCCGAAAACAGAGCCTGGTGTCAATCATGACCCCGAGATAGCGTAGCAGGTGATCTCAACATTAACCAGGTGTTTACCCACCACCGTCAGTGCCACGACGTCAGCGTAGCCTGTAAGCTGGCATCCTTCTGGTAAGACGAGCCGAAGCACACCATCGTACACTACGTTCCACAGCAAAGGTCCTATAACAGAACCTTGGGGTACGCCTGCCGAAACGATGTGAGTGCGGGGGCCAGACGCTGTACTGTATTCAATCCGCCTTCCGTCGAAGTAGCTCCTGATAACCGCATGAAGATGCGATCCCATTTCACGGAGTTAAACGCGTTCTTGATGTCTAGGGTGACAATCAGGCAATATTCTTTGTTTCCTCCTTTCCATCGAGAGCCTTCCGCTGCTTCTT
Organism: Drosophila tripunctata; assembly: GCA_035047385.1. NCBI lineage: Eukaryota > Metazoa > Arthropoda > Insecta > Diptera > Drosophilidae > Drosophila > Drosophila tripunctata. The sequence continues at coordinate 31,011 of JAWNPS010000280.1, forward strand.
CCGCTATCTTGACTACCCTGCCAATAGCGTCTACCGTGGACATTCTTTTCCTGAATCCAAATTGGTTGCTGGCCAAGTTGCCAGCTTCTTCAATGTATCTCTCCAACCTAGCGCCGATGATCCGTTCCAAGACTTTTCCCAGTGTGTCTATTAAACATATCGGGCGGTACGATGAGGGGTTGTCTGCAGGCTTTCCCGGTTTCGGTATGAGCACCAGGTGCTGAATCTTCCATTGTGATGGGAAGACACCTTCACGAAGACACTGCGTGAACACGTTAGCGATCATTTGCGGTCTGCAGGATATCGCTAATTTGACAGCTCTATTGGGGACACCGTCTGGGCCTGGTGCCTTGTTTGCTCCCATGCTTCGAGCTATAGAGATCACTTCAGTTGCCGTGACTGGGTCTATACCAGACTCGATTGTGATCATGCGGCTCACGCTTGTCCTATTGGGGGTCCTGTGTGGAAATAGAGCCTTCACGATGGCTTCAAGTTGTGCCGGGTCAGTGGGCGTAACGGTTTTGTTGGCGTTCAGTCGTTTGACTACCAACCTATAGGCTCTTCCCCAAGGATCCTGGTCGGCAGAATCACAGAGCTGCAAGAAACACTCACGCTTGCTGGATGTGATAGCTTTCTTCAGCGCACGTCTGGCAAGGCGATAAGCCTGGTGCAGTTCTGGCCAGTTCTCTGTGTTTCTCCTCCTAGCTCTTGTATATTGCCGCCTCGAAGACAAGCAAATCCTTCTCGTGCTGGCAATCTCCTCGTTCCACCAATAAGTCGGAGCTTGGGGGCCCATGAACTACTTCTTTTTCCTCATGCTAGCGTCGCAACCGATCCGGACATGGTTTGAAAGCTGGGTAGCCATGTTTTGCGCCGAGCCTGTAGCCTCGAAGTTTCTCATTGTCTCCATGAAGTTAGGTATCCGCAGCGATCCTTCGTTGTAAGATTTCCTCTGAGTAGTCCGCTTCTGAAATGAGTTGGTGTGCTCACCAAAAGAGAGAATTATCGCCTCATGGTCACTTGCAGTGTAGTGATTGCACAGTCTCCATGTAGCTGTAGTTGAGATTGAACTAGATACAAACGTTAAGCCGATTATTGATCCAGCGCCTCCGCGATTGAATGTGTTCGCATTGCCACGATTTAGCAGAACAACATCTAATGATGCAAATGCCTCGAGGATGATCCGTCCCTTTGCAATGGCATCTGAGCTGCTCCCTCTAGAGATATCGCTGCCCCACTCCTGAGCCCATGCATTAAAGTCGCCTGCTATCACAGATGGTTTGTGTTCTCTGGCATCTCCTACCAGCTCATCCATAGCTGCCGCAAAGTTGTGTCTGCTCAGACTGGGCGGAAGGTAGCAGCTATATATCCAGATATTTCCAACTTTGGCCCTGACAAAGTGTCTTGATGCCTCACAGCATGATGGCCGCAAAAGGGGGTAGCCACAAGACCATATAACAGCCTTTCCTGATTCAGACTGCACTCAACAGCCGTAATCCTGTGTCCTGTATGGTTCGCTGATAATTGCCACATCCATCTTGAGTTCCCGTACTGACTGTGTTAGCAGATCACTAGCAGCTTCACAATGGTTTAGATTGATTTGGTAGAATCTAAACATTTCTGTGGTTTTTTGGTTTCTCCATGGTTTTCAAGGACATTGGACACCTTCGGCTACCTGCTATGTGGTTAGATTGCTTCCCACTTCCAACGCAGTGAAAGCATTTGGCCTCATTGCGGCAGTCACTAATTTTGTGTGCGTTGCAACCACAGCGGAAACACAAGCCGCTTCTATCCACTTTGCTGGTACACTTTCCTGCTATGTGGCCCGTTTCCCAGCACTTGTAGCATTTTACTGGTACGTTGCGCTCCCTAATCCGACAGATTGACCAGGCGACTCGTATTTTTCCAGCGGTAAGGAGTTTCTTTTTGCTAGCGTAGACCGTACGCTGACGATCGCGCGCTGTGTGCCACCAAAAGCAGGGTGCAGGCTTTTTATGGCGTCTGCTGCAAGTGTTACGCCTATTTGTTCGCTGCATGCATTTCTGACATCATCAGCTGTAGCCATTTCATCCAGATCAAGTACCTCCAACCGAGTCATCTGTGTGAGTGCTCGCGCTTCAACTTTATCTTCTAGAACTGCCTCGATGTTTTTCTGTATGCGCTGAGTTGTTTTCTGCGTGGACTCTTTCAGCTCTAGCAACAGCGAACCTTTGGCTGTGTTCTTAACTCTGCGTACATTTTCTCCAATGCTGTTTAGCTGCACATTTCTATTGCGGGTGACCAAGTTGAGGATTTCGGCACACGTCATCGTCTCCTTGGGCTCAATAATAATGGCATCAGGACGCTGTTTCGATTGTCTAGCACTCGTCTTCCTCTGAACTTTCACCCAATCTCCAGTTTTGGGTGCGCTTACATCCGTCCTCTGCACTACAAGCTGGCGCTGCGCGTGTAGAGTGGTTGATGGACCGCTGGCTCTTTTTTTCCGTTTTGGGGAATTTTCAATGCGCGTTTCGTCGTATTGGGGCGACCATTGGCATTCAGATGTTCTCTGCTCTGCTTTCTGTTCAGAGTTCTGCACCGTTCTTAGATTCTGCTGACATCTCTTATTAAATTTGTATAGAGCAGACTTCTGTAGGCTGCACACTCTTTGCGCAAGTTCCTTCATGTCCTTGTTAAGGTATCTCGCGTATTGCAGCGTGTTGGACAACTCAGACGATTTTTCAACGAGCGTCGTAAGTATTGCTTGTAGATCATCCGTTCCGTTTCCTTCTTGGGTGGCAATCTCCACAGTAACCCCACTAAAATCAAATGGATTGATTGAAGCTGCTGCTGGTGCTTACACTGGCCTCGTTATCTCGACCGCTTCTTGCGCTGGCGGCTTCAGATTGAACTAGGACTCGGTTCCATTCACAGCGCTCACATTATTAGCCACTAAAGGTTGATTCGCCCATATCGCTCGGGGCGTTTGCCATTGCTGCGGGGGGGAATGCTGGAGCGACGACCGTGGTGCAAAAATCACGTTTTCGTTCGTCTCCATAACCCCAGTGCGCAGTTCAAATTCAAATTCGAATTTGGCGAGCAGCTATAACCGCTTCGCTGATGTTGCTTATCTGGCAACGCTGTGCCGATCTGCAGGTTCGCAGCAGCCCTGCGCGCAGCAACACTGCACTCCGTATCTCAACAATGTATGGCAACTCTGCCCAATCAGCTGTTCGTCCACAAGAATAACTCCAACTGCAACAGCGGAAAGCTGAGTGAAGATATTTGTTGTTTTAAAAACAAACTAACAAGATGAGAGTCGGGGAAAAAAGGGCGCCAACAGGAGAGAAAAAGTCTCAAGCTGTCCCCCCTCACCAATGTGATCCACGCGTTGCTTATCACCGGCGTGGAAACCCCTGGTCCAGATTCGAACTCAGGTACGTGTACGCGGTATTAGTTGTCGCAGTGGGCAAAAAACACTTGTTTAATTTTAGGTATTTCACTTTAAAAAAGGTCTCAAAGACGGAGCTCGCAAAAACACATCCGTACTTGTTAAGGTACACACTGTGTCTGTGTATGTGTATGTTGTTTTTTTTTTTTTTCCATGGATGCGCCATGGGGGATGTGAATCTATTTCTAAGATACTGATGGTCCGTACCACCAGCATGCACGATTTACCGACAACGTCGATACCTGCGTACTAAACACACCCTCACACACACTATCACCTCACTCCCCGCGGGATCACCGCAAAGTATTACTTCGCGGGGAGGGGCTGCCTACTTTAGCCATTTTCTCTTACGCGGCGCTCTTTTTCGCATCGTCTCAGATCGCTCTGGATGCCTGTAATGAGCTGACTCGCGTTCCTCCAGTTCTCCTCCGATTGCAGCATGAATGCAATTAGGTTGTTCGGTGATGGGGCGACAACCGTTAGGGCTCTGTACCGCGGACAGTGGTAGAGCACATGCTCCGGATCCTCGCTCGAATTGGGGCAATTCGGGCACTCCGGTCTATCCTCATGCTTGAACCTGTATAGGTACTTACGGTATCCTCCGTGACCAGTTGGGAACTGGGTTAGATAAAAGTTAACCTCACCTCTACTCCTTTCCAACCATTCCTTCACATTTGGAATAAGCCGGTGCGTCCATCGTCCATTGGTGGTCGCGTCCCACCTAGCTTGCCATGTAGCTAGAGATGACTGTCTCTCCGACCTCCTTATCGCCTCCACAGGTATGCCGCTTCCAAGCTCAGCGCGTGCTTCGTAAATATCCCGCATCTCTGTTGCCAGGATGTCCACAGGTATCATACCCGCTAGTACAGATGACCTGATCGTCGTGTTCCCCCCCTGAACGCTCATACACTCCACCTTTTTCCTGCTAGTTATGAGCACCGCCTCCGTTTTATGGCCCGCCAGGTCGAGTCCAGCCTCGTCCATCCACCGAGCGATGACTTGTATAGCCGCATTGGCGGCCGCCTCCACTGCACCAACTTCCTTAGCCACCACGACTAATGCTAGATCATCAGCAAAACCAATGAGACTGCATCCATCTGGTAGTTGGAGTCTGAGCACATCATCGTACATTATATTCCACAGGAGGGGGCCAAGGACCGACCCTTGTGGAACACCGGCTGTCACCTTATAGCGCTTTGGGCCCTCTTCTGTCTCATACTCTAGCACCCTTTCTGACAGATAATTGGATATTATCCGGAGAAGATAGGTATTTGTTGAACATGTCAACAAATACCTCCGGTCTTGTGGCAACTGCGAGCTTCAGGGCTTTGTTGGGTACGCCATCCGGTCCTGGTGCTTTCCTGTCGCCGACATGCTTAGTGGCTGCTGTGATCTCAGAGACAGAGATCGGCTGCCAAGGCGGAATCCGTTGCATGGAGGGTACCTGGTTCGGGTGCGGGTGCCGTGGGAAGAGCGCCTCCATGATTCTGAGGAGCAGGGTGGGGCATGTCACTCTCAGCGAGTTCTGGTCTCTAATCTTTTTCGTGACGACCTTGTAGGCTGTCCCCCATGGATTTATGTCAGCCGTCAGCCGTTTTCAGCAGATCTGCTTGAAAGAGTCGGACTTACTCCTTTTTATGGCCTGCTTCAGCGCCCGCTTTGCCATTCTGAACTCCTCCATACGACCATCAAACTCGGTACGTCCTCTCGGCCTCTGGCTGCATCTCCTGGACCTCAGACAAGCTTTCCTCAGCTGGGCTATCGTGTCATTCCACCAGTAGCAAGGTGAGCCGCGTCTACTAGGCTTTCTCCTGGGCATGGAAGAGTCGCAAGCCGCGTTCAGACTCTCCGATAGCTGCTGCGCCATCTCATCTACCGATCTTCCGGTCGAGCTCCAGTTTGAAAGGTTAAGGACATACGCGAATGTGTCCACGTCCAAGAATCTGTCCTTCCACTTTGGTCCAGCTGCAGTGACTCGCTGCTGAATTCGCCTTCCTCCATAGAGTTCAAAATGGATCGCTTGGTGATCGCTGTAAGTGAACTCGTCGCTGACTTTCCAACTCACGTTCCTACACAGCGAGCTGCTTAGAAAGGTGAGATCTATAATGGATCCTCGGCCAGCCTTCCAGTAGGTCAGCTGCTTTCCATCATTTGCCGGTCCGACGTCTAACGACGAGAAATGCTCCAGCAAAGCTGCTCCTCTGGCGGTAGTTTCCTTGCTGCCCCATTCCACAGCCCATGCGTTGAAATCTCCCGCTATTACCAGGGGATGGTTTGTGTTCTCTGGCATCTCCTACCAACTCATCCATAGCTGCCGCAAAGTTGTGTCTTCTCAGGCTGGGCGGAAGGTAGCTGCTATATATTCAGATATTTCCAACTTTGGCCCTGACAAAGTGTCTTGATGCCTCACAGAATGATGGCCGCAAAAGGGGATAGCCACAAGACCATATAACAGCCTTTCCTGATTCAGACTGCACCCAACATCCGTAATCCTGTGTCCTGTATGGTTCACTGATAATTGCCACATCCATCTTGAGTTCCCGTACTGACTGTGTTAGCAGATCACTAGCAGCTTCACAATGGTTTAGATTGATTTGGTAGAATCTAAACATTTCTGTGGTTTTTTGGTTTCTCACGTTCCTACACAGCGAGCTGCTTAGAAAGGTGAGATCTATAATGGATCCTCGGCCAGCCTTCCAGTAGGTCAGCTGCTTTCCATCATTTGCCGGTCCGACGTCTAACGACGAGAAATGCTCCAGCAAAGCTGCTCCTCTGGCGGTAGTTTCCTTGCTGCCCCATTCCACAGCCCATGCGTTGAAATCTCCCGCTATTACCAGGGGAGCTCTGCCACGCGAGTCATCTGTGATGTCCAACAGCAGTCTTTCGAAACGCACTAGGTCCCAGCTCGGCGGAGCGTAGCAGCTATAAAATGTCACCCCTCTAAGCTTCGCTCTGACGAAGCCATCGTTAGACGCATTGACTTCTTTGGGGGGAGTGTATACTGCCCATATGGCTGCCTTTTTACACCTGCTGGATACCCAACCGCTTCCTGGAATCGGCTTGTATGGCTCGCATATCAGGACGACATTTGGACTCCTCTCTCTCACAGCCTGCATCAGAAGGGACTGTGCAGCCTCGCAGTGGTTAAGGTTGTATGTGTTTGTGTGTGTGTATGTGTTTTTTTTTTATATTCATTTATTTATTAACTTACTAGAACTTAACTAGACTAGAATAAGGTAAGGAGTACAATAATAATAAAATCCGGGTTCCTACGGTACGGCCGACTTAGCAATGCTTCACAGGAACCAATGGAGCTTATTACTCTCTTCTCCTGTTACGCTCAGCTCTTCTAAGAGCTGTCATCACGGCCACTGCAAAATGGCAAACAGCGTTCCACTTCGCGGTAGACTCCAACATAAACGGGACCATGTTTGTCACGGTTATGGGCATCTCCAGCACCACCTCCAGGGCATGCCTGAGCTCCGTGAACCGACCACACACAAAGATGACATGGTGTGCGTCCTCGGCTGTACGGTGACCGCAGTGTGGACGTTCGTCAGAGTTTTCGTGTCCAAATCTCTTAAGGTAACTTCTAAAGCAGCCATGCCCAGATAGAAGCTGCGTCAGGTGAAAATTAACCTCACCATGTTTCCTGCCGACCCAAGGTGCCAGGTCTGGGATGAGTCTGTGCGTCCACCGCCCCTTCGGTGACTGGTCCCAATGGGCTTGCCAGCGACTGATGCTCTCTCTCCTGGCAAAATCGCGACGACTTGCAACTGTTGACGCCTCCGCTCTGTGCTGTAGTGCTCCTCTACGCAGTATGTCCGCTTCGCGTATGAGTTCGGTGATTGGGATCATGCCTGCTAAAACCAACGCGGCATCGTCTGATATGGTTCTGAAGGCGCAGCACACTCTCATGGCGCTCAGCCGGTATGTCGAGCATATACCACGACAATAAGATGGTACGGAAGCTACTCTACTCCACAGAGGAGCCGCGTACAGGATGATGGCTCTTGTGACGCTTGTGAGAAGTCGGCGTCGCTGCTGCTTCGGGCCGCGCGTGTTGAGCATAATCCGCGAGAGCGCTCTGATGGAGTCTACCGCCTTTTTATTTAGGTAGTCCAAGTGCTCCCGGAACGACATCCTTGTGTCCAGCATTATCCCGAGGTATTTGATCGCCCTTTTGGATATGATCGTATTGTTGCCGACTATGATGCGAGCAGTCTCCACCTTTTTACGGCTGCTAATTAGTACCGCCTCAGTTTTTTGCGCAGCCAGTTCCAGCCCTGCTGAAGCTAGCCAATCGTTGACGCGGCGTATACATCGATTGCACGTGTCCTCGGCGTCCTTCAGCTCCTTTGCTACTGTAACAATGGCTACGTCGTCGGCGAATCCAACAATGTGTGAGTCAGTGGGGAGAGCCAACCTTAGCACACCGTCGTATATATTATTCCATAGGACCGGTCCAAGAACTGAGCCCTGCGGAACCCCTGCCGTGACTTGGTGTGTGGAGACACCTTCCTCCGTGTTATATTTGAGTACTCTGCCAGAGAAGTAGCTGCTGATGAGGTTTGTCAGGTACGCTGGAACTCGAAACTCCTTGAGGGCATTGATGTGTTCTCCCACTTCGCCGTGTTGAAAGCATTCTTAACGTCTAGCGTTGCTACCAGACAGTACTTTTTTGCACCTCCGTACCATCTGGATCCCTGTATCGCCCTGGTGGCTATGTCGACAACCAATTCCTGCGCGTCCAATGTGGATCTGGCCTTCCTGAAGCCAAATTGGTTTGGGGACAGACCGCCTGCCATGTCGATAGCGTACTCCAACCTGCTGCAGATCATCTTCTCGAACACCTAGCCGACTGTGTCGAGGAGGCAGATTGGTCTGTACGACGACGGGTACCCTGGTGGCTTGCCTGGTTTTTGGAGCAACACAAGCGTTTGTATTTTCCAAGTCGACGGGAAGGATTGCTCTGCGAGGCATGCGTTGAACAGTTCGCCAAATTTGGCAGGCTGTAGGCTCATGGCTAGCCGAAGGGCAACGTTCGGAATTCTGTCCGGACCAGGAGCCTTTTTGGTTTTTAGGCATCTTGCCAGCGCTAAAACCTCGTCGGATGTCACCACGGCGTGCTCGGGTAGCGGTTCCGGTTGAAGGACAGTTGGGTGAGAACTGGTAGTGCTCTGACTGGCAGGAAAGAGTGCTTCCACGATCGCCTTCAACTCTGATGCGGTAGTAGGAATTGCCTGCTTTCCTGCATGGACGCGTTTGACTACTATTTGATATGCCTTTCCCCACGGATCCTGTTCTGCAGAGTCGCACAGAGCAAGAAAGCATTCCCTCTTGCTCACCCGGATCTCGTTTTTGAGCACTCGTCTAGCTGCTTGATACTCCAATCGACGCAGTTCGAAGCATGGTCTGCCGCGGGATCGTGAGTAGCGCCTTCTAGTTTGCAGGCATATCTTCCTTGCGTTTGCAATACGCTCGTTCCACCAGTATGTCGGGGCGTGGTGCCGCAAGAATTGCCTCCGTTGACTCATACTGGCTTCGCAGGCGTGTGACAGCTGAGCTGCCAGTTGGCAAGCCCGATTTTCTGCGTTACCCGTGGTGGAAAGCGGCTCGAGTGCTTCGCAAAACGCCTGATGGTTCAGCGTATCGGTGCGAAACGCTACGCGTGCTGGTGCGTTATGCCGTGTTGGTGTGGTGCGGACGCCAATTGTGCAAATAATGGCGATGTGATCACTAGCGGTGTAGCAGTCGCTTATTTCCCACTTTGATACTGTGAATAAGGCTGAGCTTGCAAATGTGAGATCCACAATAGATCCGGTACCGGCTCTGCTGAAGGTGTGCTGGGTGCCCGTGTTGAGGAGTGCTACATCGAGCGAAGCAAATACTTTCAACAGGGCTCGACCTTTGGCGTTTGTCGATTGGCTGCCCTATTCTTCTGCCCATGCATTGAAATCGCCCTCTAGCATCGTCGGCAAGTTGCTCCAAAATGGCTGTGAAGGTACACAGCTGTAGGCTGGGTGCCAGGTAGCAGCTATAAAGCCACTTTGAGCCCACTCTTGTTCGTACAAAATCATAGAATTGTTTAGTCTCTAGTAGAGGCGAAGTAGACGCACCGCAGGACCAGATAGCAGCTTTCCCGCTCGTGTCTACAGCCCAAGTGGATGGGCAGCTAGATTCCTGGTGGTGTGGCTCGCTTAAAATGGCTACGTTGACGTCTTCCTCCCTGATGGATTGCGATAGTAAAGCCTGTGCCGCTACGCAGTGATTTAAATTAAGCTGCAGGAGTCTGATCATAGTCTTTTGTTTATGGCCTCACGGTGGGCGGGGCACCTGAAGCTACCCAGTGCATGGTCTGTTGATTTTTCGCCTCTTTTTGTGCAGAGACAGCACCTTGGCTCGTTTTTGCAGCTTTTGGATTCGTGGCCATTTTCGCCACATTTGAAGCAGACTCCTTTCAAATCCACTGGGCTTGTGCACTTTGCAGCAAAGTGCCCGTACTCCTGGCATTTAAAGCAGCGCTTCAGTAGTACAACTGGGCGGATCCGACATATCGACCATCCGATGCGTATTTTGCCCTTCTCCTCTAAAGCCTTGGCTTTGGGCGCGGGAAGATTTAAGGTGGCCCTCTGCGTGCCGTCTCTCAGTGTGCGAAGGGACTTCACTGCCTCCAAGCCGATTACGGGGTCCTCCACAGCCAGTTTTACTGCCTCAAGCACATCGGTTTTAGTCACCAACTCATCCAAGTCGCGGATCTCCACCTGGCTCATCTCTGTTAGTGTTTTGACGACGGCTTGTTTCCCCAACGCTTTTTCCACGGCCGCCCGTAGTTACTCTGTGCTGTGGACCTTTTTCTTGCATAGGCGTAGCAACAGGTCACCCTTCGCTGTTTTCCGTACCCCTTCCACATCATCACTGACGTGTTTTAGGGTTGGATCGCTCTTTACCAGTTTAAGTATATCTGCATAACTTTTATCGCCGGCGCAGGATACTGAGATCGCGTCTGCTCTAATTTTTTTCTGCTGGTTTTGCCGGCTTTGCACCTTCGTCCAACCCTCGTTTTTGCTAGACGGGGCTCGTAGATTTGGATTGGGGCCATTTGCGTCCTGGGGAGGAACAGCAGCTTTCCTTGTCTGGGTGCGACTTGAAATCGAACTGCTCTTGCTCTTTTTCGGTGGAGTTTTCCTCTGGTCGGGCGTCGAATCACGATGCCTCTTTGGAGTGCCGTCGCCTCCTTCCGGACACAGCTCGACTGCACTTGTACCACCTTTACGACAGAGCGACGGAGAAGTCTGGGACTCTCTGGAAGAGCTACTTCCACTGTTCTTGCACATATCAATAGCTACCTTGTGCAGACTTACAGCCTTTCCAAGTTCGGCTCGTACTAGCGTGTTTATATGCCTCTGGCCACCAAACAGGGTTGAGAGGCTATCTAGAGCATCCCCCATCTGCTCAAGGACTTCGCGTAGAGATGTGGGAATCTCACGTTCTGGCGAATCGGGTGACATTGCAAACTGGAGCTGCATTTGCTGGGGAGTCACCGGTGGCGGCGTACGCTGCAAACCAGAGCGTTGCACGAAAGCCAGATGCTCGTGCTCCATTTCTGGTGCCCCGCCGGGGAAGCGGCACCAAATTTCGACCTCTTTTCAGTCACCGCTCCTGGCTTAAAATTTGGACAAATTTTATTCAAAACTGGCGCTCAAGTTTAAAGTTGGCGCGCAGCTTACAGGCCGATGATCGGTTTCTGTTGGTCTGGCAACCCTGTTCGCTCCAGATTCGAACGTAGCGCTTCTCGCGAACAGCTGTTCGATCACGATCAGTCTGGCAACTCCGGTTAAAACGACAGTGCAACTCTGGCAATCAGATGACTGGCGAAAAGCTAGGCTTAAGTTGAGTTGTTGTTCTGTTTGCACTTACACCAGCGCGCACAATAGGCGCCAAGAAAAACTGACGCGACGACAGGGCTGGAACCAGAGCAGGGTTGGTGTAGGTGTGTCTAAGCTTGACGCTCAATAACTTTTCTCCTTACTGCTGGCGCAGTTACCAGTTTCTAGGCAGGAAAACTCGGAGCCCAGGAAAAACGCAACCGCACTTGAAGAAAAACTCACTGTGTGTCTACACACTGTGTCTGTGTGTATGTGTATGTGTATGTGTATGTGTTTTTTTTTTCCATGGATGCGCCATGGGGGATGTGAATCTATCTCTAAGATACTGATGGTCCGTACCACCAGCATGCACGATTTACCGACAACGTCGATACCTGCGTACTAAACACACCCTCACAAACACTATCACCTCACTCCCCGTGGGATCACCGCAAAGTATTACTTCGCGGGGAGGGGCTGCCTACTTTAGGCATTTTCTCTTCGCGGCGCTCTTTTTCGCATCGTCTCAGATCGCTCTGGATGCCTGTAATGAGCTGACTCGCGTTCCTCCAGTTCTCCTCCGATTGCAGCATGAATGCAATTAGGTTGTTCGGTGATGGGGCGACAACCGTTAGGGCTCTGTACCGCGGACAATGGTAGAGCACATGCTCCGGATCCTCGCTCGAAATTCGGGCACTCCGGTCTATCCTCATGCTTGAACCTGTATAGGTACTTACGGTATCCTCCGTGACCAGTTGGGAACTGGGTTAGATGAAAGTTAACCTCACCTCTACTCCTTTCCAACCATTCCTTCACATTTGGAATAAGCCGGTGCGTCCATCGTCCATTGGTGATCGCGTCCCACCTAGCTTGCCATGTAGCTAGAGATGCCTGTCTCTCCGACCTCCTTATCGCATCCACAGGTATACCGCTTCCAAGCTCAGCGCGTGCTTCGTAAATATCCCGCATCTCTGTTGCCATGATGTCCACAGGTATCATACCCGCTAGTACCAGGGCTGCGTCATACGACACAGTCCTGAACCCTGATATTACTCGTAGAGCAATGAGTCTGTAGGGTGCTGCAAGTTTTCTCCGGAGACTCATGTTGCCGTGTAAGGCTTTAGCCCAGATCGGCGCAGCGTAGAGAAGGACGGACGCAGCTACTCTTGCCAGGAGCAGCCGCCTTCCGACCTTCGGACCACCGATGTTCGGCAGCATCCTCGATAATGCTCCCTGCATCTTTGCCGCCTTTTGGGTAACGTACTCGATATGGGGGCGGAAACTCAGACGATTATCCAACAAGACACCCAGGTACTTAATGGACTCGGATGACCTGATCGTCGTGTTCCCCACCTGAACGCTCATATACTCCACCTTTTTCCTGCTAGTTATGAGCACCGCCTCCGTTTTATGGCCCGCCAGGTCGAGTCCAGCCTTGTCCATCCACCGAGCGATGACTTGTATAGCCGCATTGGCGGCCGCCTCCACTGCACCAACTTCCTTAGCCACCACGACTAATGCTAGATCATCAGCAAAACCAATGAGACTGCATCCATCTGGTAGTCGGAGTCTGAGCACATCATCGTACATTATATTCCACAGGAGGGGGCCAAGGACCGACCCTTGTGGAACACCGGCTGTCACCTTATAGCGCTTTGGGCCCTCTTCTGTCTCATACTCCAGCACCCTTTCTGACAGATAATTGGATATTATCCGGAGAAGACAGGGTGGGATTCCGATCCGAAGCAGCGCACGCCTTATTCGCGACCAGCTCGCCGAGTTGAATGCATTTCTAATGTCCAGAGTCACCACCGCACAGTATTCCTTGTCACCCCATCTCCAGCGGGTTCCCTGGATGGCCTTCGTCGCCTGGATCGCGTCCACCGTTGACCTCGCCTTGCGGAATCCATACTGGGAAGCTGACATTGCGCTGTTCTCCTCGACTACAAGCAGGAGCTGGTTGTAAAGGATACGTTCCAGTATCTTGCCAACTGTGTCTAGCAGACATATTGGCCGATATCACGACGGCTCCTCAACGGGCTTGTTCCCGTTTGGCAGGAGTATGAGCCGCTGCAATTTCCATCTCGTAGGAAACGCGCTTTCCTGAAGGCAGTTGTTGAACATGTCAACAAATACCTCCGGTCTTGTGGCTACTGCGAGCTTCAGGGCTTTGTTGGGTATGCCGTCCGGTCCTGGTGCTTTCCTGTCGCCGACATGCTTAGTGGCTGCTGTGATCTCAGAGACAGAGATCGGCTGCCAAGGCGGAATCCGTTGCATGGAGGGTACCTGGTTCGGGTCCGGGTGCCGTGGGAAGAGCGCCTCCACGATTCTGAGGAGCAGGGTGGGGCATGTCACTCTCAGCGAGTTCTGGTCTCTAATCTTTTTCGTGACGACCTTGTAGGCTGTCCCCCATGGATTTATGTCAGCCTCCTCGCAGATCTGCTTGAAAGAGTCGGACTTACTCCTTTTTATGGCCTGCTTCAGCGCCCGCTTTGCCATTCTGAACTCCTCCATACGACCATCAAACTCGGTACGTCCTCTCGGCCTCTGGCTGCATCTCCTGGACCTCAGACAAGCTTTCCTCAGCTGGGCTATCGTGTCATTCCACCAGTAGCAAGGTGAGCCGCGTCTACTAGGCTTTCTCCTGGGCATGGAAGAGTCGCAAGCCGCGTTCAGACTCTCCGATAGCTGCTGCGCCATCTCGTCTACCGATCTTCCGGTCGGGCTCCAGTTTGAAAGGTTAAGGACATACGCGAATGTGTCCACGTCCAAGAATCTGTCCTTCCACTTTGGTCCAGCTGCAGTGACTCGCTGCTGAATTCGCCTTCCTCCATAGAGTTCAAAATGGATCGCTTGGTGATCGCTGTAAGTGAACTCGTCGCTGACTTTCCAACTCACGTTCCTACACAGCGAGCTGCTTAGAAAGGTGAGATCTATAATGGATCCTCGGCCAGCCTTCCAGTAGGTCAGCTGCTTTCCATCATTTGCCAGTCCGACGTCTAACGACGAGAAATGCTCCAGCAAGGCTGCTCCTCTGGCGGTAGTTTCCTTGCTGCCCCATTCCACAGCCCATGCGTTGAAATCTCCCGCTATTACCAGGGGAGCTCTGCCACGCGAGTCATCTGTGATGTCCAACAGCAGTCTTTCGAAACGCACTAGGTCCCAGCTCGGCGGAGCGTAGCAGCTATAAAATGTCACCCCTCTAAGCTTCGCTCTGACGAAGCCATCGTTAGACGCATTGACTTCTTTGGGGGGAGTGTCAACTGCCCATATGGCTGCCTTTTTACACCTGCTGGATACCCAACCGCTTCCTGGAATCGGCTTGTATGGCTCGCATATCAGGACGACATTTGGACTCCTCTCTCTCACAGCCTGCATCAGAAGGGACTGTGCAGCCTCGCAATGGTTAAAGTTCACCTGGGTGCACCTCATGCTGACCGTTTGGTGAGCGCGCTCCTAAACAGGAGGCATCTACCACTACCAGCGATATGCTTCCAGTCCGTACTTGTGTCCTTGCAGAACATACATTGTGGCTCCTCCTTGCAGTCCTTTGCAATGTGGTCAGCCTTCCCGCATCTACGGCACAGCTTGGATCTGTCGACCTCGTTTCTGCACTGTCTTGCAACGTGACCAAACTCGAGGCAACGGAAGCACTTTGTGACGGTGACCCGCTCGCGTAGTCTGCACCTGACCCAGCCAACCTTTAGCAGCCCAGCTGATAGCGTCTTGCGAGCGTTTTCAGCTGCCATTCTGATTGAGGCAGTCTGGGTTCCTCCATAACCTTTGCGCAGGTTTATGTCATCCGGCACGACATCCGACAGCCCCAGTTGGCTATGCAGCGCATTTTGTACGTCCTCCTTGCTTGTTACTTCGTCCAAGTCCTTGCACTCTATCGTGACCCTGTGGGACAGGGAGCGCACCTCCGCACCTTCTCCAAGCGTGTCGCCAATGAGGGCATTAAAGGCGCTCGTATCTTGACCAGCTTGGTTCAGCTGCAGTAGCAGTTCACCTTGTTGGGTCCTCCGGATTCTTGTCACCGCATCTCCAATACCTTTCAGTTTCTCCTCGACCTTGACCTTTTGCAGAATCTGTGCATAGGTCACTTCACCCACTGACTTGATAATTATAGCGTCAGCCCAGTGGCGCTGGGCTGAATGTGGTCGGTCGAAATAATGCATTACGTACTAGCCACAATGTAATGCATTACCTATGAGATTTTTCTTCAGCGCATTTGTAATGGGCAAAACAAAAACGAATTCTCGCATGAAAGCACCGAGCTGTTATTGACTTCGTTTTGTATGCCCCTTCCCCTCTACTCATGAAACGATTTTCGTCATTCGTTTTTTGCACATTTCGTTTTGTGCGTGGCACGCGTTCTTTCGTTTGTTTTTTTGTCTATGCCTATTCCTTTTGTGTGTACAGTGTTAATGTGTGTAAATACTAATGCATAATTGCATCTGTGTGATGATTTTCGAATTCGTTACACACGCGGCGCGCGTCACTTTTGTGCAATTTTTGTGTTGTGTGGACGGAAATAATTCAGGAAAGTTTTTCGCAGTGAGTATTATTATTATATTTGTGAAATTGGTTTGATATATTTAATAAATTAATAAGCAATTATTGTACCTACATAAGGATACACATATATTGCAATTTTGTTTAGTTATTTGTCGGTGGCAATTATTTTACACGCTAAAGTTTATGTGCACGTGCAATATACACACATACATATGTAAATACATATGCATGTAATTATATGTATGCGTACATAAACATTAAAAGACTTGCAATCAAGCCAATTTCAGCATTTATATAATAATAAATAGTAATTTAAGATATAATTAATATATTATTAATATCTATATATATATATATATTAATATATATATATATATATATATATTTTAATAATAATATAATAATAACATATTCAGTGTGCATAAAAGTAAATTTTAAAGTATATATTTCGATTAGTGTTGATTTATTATGCCTTTTAAAAGAGGATTAAGTGTTCGCAACTTGCGCCGGCTTGTTGCTAGGGAAATTGCGGAAGGCAATGAGTTAGTGGATGAGGTTAGTTCCACCAATGCCCCTGCAATGGACATTTTGGAAGACATTGACAAGGTCATGCCGGAAGATAACGGCCAACAAGGAACTTTTAAAAGTGAAAGTTCTGATTTAACAGACCAACTTAGAGATTGGTATATTAAATTCAGTCCAGCTAGAAGCTGTGTTCGTGAGCTATTAAAAATTCTGGTTGGTGCCGGTATCGATGTTCCTGGCTCTGTAGAATGTTTAGTGAACCGTCGGGAGAAAACTGTTTTAAGGACAGTAGCTCCGGGAAACTATCTACATCTAGGCATCGAGAACTATGTTCAAGCCAATAGGTGACATTTTTGAACAATACCAAAATCTGGAAATGGATGTTGGTATTGATGGCCTGCCACTTTTCAAAAGTTCCCGCATGGGTCTTTGGCCAATATTAGGGCATTTCCCAAATGTTGAAAATAGTGAAGTGTTCATGATTGGAACATTTGTCGGAAAGCAGAAGCCCGCTAATCCAAATGTATATTTATACGATTTTGTTCAGGAGTTGCAGCGCATAGAGCTAGACGGAATTAAGGTTGGTATGACTGACCTAAAACTTAAATGCAAGTCATTTATATGCGACGCCCCCGCTAAATCCTTTATATGTGGTTTGAAAGGTCATTCATCCTTTAATGGATGCATGAAATGCACTCAGTTAGGTACTCGAATAGGAAATTTTACAGCATATTCCACAAGCAGAGGCATTAAAATATCTGATAGTGACTACACGTCAAGGAAATATGTCGATCATCACCAAAACTATTTCCTTTCGAACGAAATGGTTTTAGAGAAAATAGGTATTGGTATGATTACACAATTTCCTTTAGATGCAATGCATCTAATAGACTTAGGAGTTACAAAAAAAATTTTAAAATTAATATACAATAATTCAATAAAAGACTGCAAATTTACAAATGAGCATAAATTAGAAATTAATAGACGCAGCCTTTCAATTGCAGCTTTTATTCCGTCTGAGTTCCACAGAAAGCCCCGAAGTCTTGAGGAATTAAGTATGTGGAAAGCCACTGAGTTTAGGCTATTTATTTTATATACTTCAATAGTTCTTCTTAAAGATTTAGTTCCGGAAGACTATTATTATAATTTACTTCTTCTGCACACTGGATACAGACAAAATCTGATTATAACACTAACATAGATACAATCCAACAAATTTTTGAATACTTTGTGAGCACTTTTGCTCTAAAATATGGGAATCAAAATGTTTCTTTCAATGTTCATAATTTGTTACATATCTGTGAGTCCGTCCAAGAAATGGGATATGTGCAAGATTTAACTGCATATAAATTTGAAAATTTTATGCAAAAGTTAAAAAAATCTATTAAGTGTCCAACTAACATTCCGCAGCAAATATTTAATAAATATTCCTTTCAAAAATGTAAAACTTCAAATTTCAACACATCATTCCATAGGAATAAAAAAGGTGAAATAACCAAATGGGTTTGTAAAACTTTCACTCTTTCTACCATATCTCCCAATAACTATTGCTGCATCCCACCTTGCCATCCGGCCACTGTAGTACAATTCGTAGAAATTAATGATGAAAAGTTCGCTCTATGTAGACGCTTTGAGGATCCTCAGCCGTTTTACATAGAGCCCATTAATTCAAAAACAATAGGTCTTGTCAAAACGACAGCAAAAATGATAGAGGAAGAACTTGTACCTCTTTGCAAAATTAGTTATAAATACATTTGCTTGCCATATAACGAAAATTTTGTTTTTATTCCTATTTTACATTCTCAGACATAAGTATTATTTGCTAATTAATTTTTATTTTAGTTATGTTTAAGAAACAGTTTTTGGCCAGCTCTTCCGAGTTCCAAGGAGAGAACTCCAATATGGAACGCATTGCAAAGCTGGAGGATGATGTCAAAGACGTGAAAATCATGTTAACAAACATTGAGAAGCGTCAACTGGAAATGTTGACAATTCTCAAAAAGTTGACCAATGAAGACATGCCTCCAGCTGTGAATGTCTTTCCTATAACAAAAATGGAAGACTTGGCAAAGGTGGACAAACTGGTCAATGCTGATAAGAACAATTATGTAAGTACCCAATGTCTTTAATTTAATATAATTAAATTTAACGATACTTTCTTTAATTTAAACAGGTTCGAATTTTACGAAATATTGCAAAAGGCAATATTATTAAGAATTTTGATTGCGTGGTTGGGAAAAACATCATCCCTAACCTTAATTACGACGGCCTAAATGGTAAAGAACCATTTAAGCAGTACAAATCTTTGAACGATGCTCTGTCTGGTATGTATAAATCATATTAATTTTATTTTCAATGATAAAAATTAAATCATTATTTTTTAATTAACAGATGCTATAAAGACTGAAGGCTGGACCAATAAGAGCTACGTCACAACAATAAGGAACTGCTTTCGGGTTCAAAAGGGGCGGCTGGCGAAGCAAAAATTCGACAATAAGACAAAACCTAATACTACAAATAGTGATGAAAATATTTTAATGAATAGCAATGTAAATATTGACATTATCGATGTAAATATGGATGATTTAAATATAGTTTATGAAAATATGTAAATATAAATATAATTTTACATTATGTATATTTAAATCATCCATATTTACATCATGAATGTCAATATTTTAATTTCATTTCATTAAATATTTTCATCACTATTTGTAGTATTAGGTTTTGTCTCACTGTAGATAATGTAATGAAATAATGCACTCCACCTTTTAATTTAATTTTTGCATTATGACTGAAAAATATTGTAATTTTATTTTTTAATCTAATAGATTATGTTATGTTTAAGAAGAAGTTTGTTTCTTGTTTTTCTTTAATATATTAAATTATAATTTAAAATTAAAAAAAAAATTAACAATAATGTTTTGTTATTTTTATTTTGAATAAAAATTTTAATTTTTAATAAAAAAACCAATACATTACGTTGCGTTTCTTTATTTTATTTTGTAATCCATTATTTATGTAATTACTCTTCATGGAAGTAATCCATGTTGTATAGCAGAAAAATACGTTGCAGGTATATTAAGTTGTAATGCAAGCACATTACTGACCCA